>CM076576.1:866865149-867074966 GCA_034641835.2 Pinus albicaulis | reverse complement strand
ATGTCCTCACTATCTACCCACCTTTACCTCTACACATTTCTCTTCTTTGATCTTCCTCTATACATCCTTGCTCTTAGCGTATCACTCCCCCTATTTATTCATCCCGCTCCCCATACTTTTACAAATTATAAATATATTTTAAAGACAAATATGATTAAAAAATATTAGATTATAGTATAAAATTCATTTGAAAAAATACACTAAAATATTCAAAGCTAATAGGTACAATATATGAGAAACTAAAAACATATTTATATGAAGCAAAAATTACAAATAACAATTTTATTTCAAAATTTAAATTTATATTTATATTTTCAATCAAAATATACTATTTTTCATCATCATAATCTTCACCTCTCTCTCTCTCTCTCTCTCTCTCTCTCTCCTCACTCCAAATATCTCTACCTTTATCCTTCTCACTTCCTCTCTTTCTCCCTCATACATTCTCCCTTTAACTCCCTTTCCCACTATACATCCCTTTTATTATGATCACATCTCCCTATCTCTCTCTCCCCCTCGCTCTCTCCACTTCTCTCTCTCTCTCTCTCTTTCTCTCTCTCTCTACCCCTCCTTCTCTCTCTGTCAACCTTCTTTCTCTCTCTCTCTCTCTCTCTCTCTCTCTCTCTCTCTACCCCTCCTTCTCTCTCTGTCAACCTTCTTTCTCTCTCTCTCTCCCCTACAGTCTCCCTTCGTCTCACTTTCCTACTATCCTCCCCTCTTTTTCTGCTCACATCTCTCTCTCTCCACGTATATATATCTCTCACCCTCCTACACTCTCCTTTTGTCTCCCTTTCCCACTATCTTCCCTGGTTTTTTTGTTCACAACTTTGTATTTCCCTTTCCCTCCCTCTCTCTCCCCCTCTCTGTCTTTCCCACTATCTGTCTCTCCCTATTTCTCTCTCCCACTCCATCTCTATTTCTCCCCTCTCCCCCTGCCCTCTCTCTCTCTTTATCTCTCTCTCTCCCCTACCTAACTGTCTTTCTCTCCTTCCCCCTCATATATTTCTCTCTCCCCCCATCCCTCTCTATCTCTCTCTTAGTCCACCTCCCTCACCCTCTCTCTTTCTCCATCTCTCTCTCGGTCCACCTCTACCAACCCCCCCTCTCTCTCTCTCGATCCACCTCCCCTCTCTCTCTCTCTCCCTCTATCTCTCTCTCTTTGTTTCTCTCTATCTCTCTCTCCCCCTCCCTCCACTACTCCCTCCCTCTCACCATCCTACACTATCCCTTTATCTCAATTTCTCTCTATCCTCCCATGGTTTTTTATTCATATCTTTGTATTTCTCTCCCCTCCCCCCTCTCTCCCCCCCTCTCTCGCTCTCCCTATTTCTCTCTCCCACTCCATCTCTCTCTCTCTCTCTATCTCTCTCTCTCTCTCTCTCTCTCTCTCTCTACCCCTCTCTCTTTCTCTCCACCTCCCCATGCCCAACCCCCCCACTCCCTCTATCTCTCTATGTCCTCTCTCTATCTTTTCCTTTGTCTCTTTCCCTCTTGTAGGTTTTAACCCTATATAGAAATTATCTACAAACAAATCTTAAAAACATAAAATAAAAAATATCGAGAGAATAAAACATAAAATAGATGAACACAAAGATTTTCCCCTCGATCCCAAATCAGGATGACCAACTTTATTTTTCATTATATTCCTTTTAGTGTTACAACACATATATATAAATGCTGAAGCATAAATAAACCCCAATCCATTAACCCTGGATTAAAACATAACTGTAGTTCCCTTGACCGGATCTACAAAATACTAGGGGCCGAAAACCATGTGCAAACCCATGCACAAAACCATGGGAGAGTCCGCCCACCGGAAAATAAGGACCAAATTTTTTTTCCGGGGCATTGCTCTGGACACCCACAGGGGGGGCTACTGCCCCCCTGTGGCCCACCCATACATTGCACCTAGCGCAACGTACAGGGGGGCTATCGCCCCCTCTATTACCCCCCCGTGCATGACTAGTCATGGAAAGAATATAACACAAACCCAACATTATCCCACTTGTTGTTTTCTTTCTGCACGGGGCCACAGGAGAGCTAATTCATTATCCTAGATTTACAGCACGCATTGTTTCTCTACACCAAGAGAAATTCTGAGTGCTCACATACTTTGTCAATGCATCTGAAACATTCTTCAAAGTGTCCACCTTTACCAGCAACACCCTTTTAGCCTCAACCATATATCTCACAAAGTGATATTGAACATCAATGTGCTTTGTATTTGAATGATAAGCAAGGTTCTTAGCTAAGAGAATTGCACTTTGGCTATCACATTCTATCCTTATAGATTGCTGCACCGACCCCATACTTGAACACAATATCTGCAACCAAAATGCTTCCTTGTTTGCATGATTGACTGCCATGTATTCTGCCTCTGTAGTTGAAAGAGCCACTACAAATTGTCTTTTACTCATCCAACTGACTGTACCTCCAAATAGGCTAAACACATACCCACTTGTAGATCTTCTTTGGTCGAAATCTCCAGCCCAGTCAGCATCAACAAAACCACAAATTTCCAACACTCTTTCCAATCCCAGTCTTCCCTGGTAGCACAAGCCATAATCACTAGTGCCACAAAAATATATAAAAACCTGCTTCACTGCTATCCAATGCTCCTTCCCTGGGTTTGACATAAACCTGCTCAATACTCCCAATGCATGTGCAATGTATGGTTTAGTATAGACCATTGCATACATTAGGCTACCCACTACACTTGCATATGGAACACAGAACATATCCTCCTCTTCTTCTTGTGTCTTGGGACACTGTTCAGCAGACAACTTTGTTCCTACAGGAATAAGAACATTCTTTGGTTTACTATCCTTCATATTGAACCTGTGCAATATAGTCTTGACATACTTCCTCTGGTTTAACCAGAGCTTCCTCTTTGCCTGATCTCTCTTCATTTTCCATTCCCAAAATATAGTTTGCAGCACCAGGATCCTTCATGTCGAATTTCAAGAACAACTGGGTCTTCAAATCTTGGATAATTTCTTTGTCATTTCCAATCAACAACATATCATCCACATACAAGACCAAATAAATAACATGGTCACTAATTAATTTAAAATAAACACAGTGATCCTCCTTGCTTCTGGTGAAGCCAAGTACCCATATATAGGTATCAAATTTCTGATACCACATTCTTGGTGACTATTTTAACCCATACAGAGAATTATTTAACCTGCATACCAGTTCTTTCTTCCCCTTCACCATAAAGCCTTCAGGTTGTTTCATGTAGATCTCCTCTTCCTGATCCCCATGAAGAAATGTTGTCTTCACATCCATTTGTTCTACCTCAAAATCAAATGCAGCAGCAACAGATAAAAGTAATCTAATAGAAGTAACTTTGGCAACAGGAGAATTACGCCACAACTCTGCAAATGACTTAATAGATCTGACAGACAAATTGTCAATCCATTGTTTACATTTCCCTTGAAATGAATCATAGAACAATCTGATGAAGACATCTTCTTGTTTGACTCTAAGAAGTTCAACAATTTTTTAAAAATTTGCTACATGTTTAAGAGTCAAAGTCAGATCTTCTCCATTAAATATAGGGTCATTGCTCAGAAAATATGCATCTTTAGGTAATTTATTAGGAAAACTAGGAAGATTAGAAAAGTTGATACATGAATACCTTGAACAAATAGAAATGACATCTGATTCCTTCATTTAGCCAGTGGAGCCACCATCAAGTTGGAGTCACCAAGTGAAGAGTTCATCCTTCATATGCATCTAATTTCTATCCACCATCAGCAATCAGATCTAAAATTTGTCGTTCTTTCCCAAGGAATATACGATCGTTGTTCCCCAGTGGAGTCACCAAAATTTTAATCACTCAGATTGAACCTCAAGCTAAAGAATGCAATTTCAAGGTAACCAAAAACCACGCTTAGCCAAGTAGCTAGCCCTACTAGGCAAGGAGAGGGCTCTCTCTATAAGAATCACAGCCAAGATGACTGATTAAAGAATATATTAGGCTAGGTACAGTAGCTCAGGGTTTTGATTTTTTGATTGTATAGGGTTTTGTTGCTGGATTAGGAGGAGTCAAATAGTCAAGGCAAGGAAATTAGGTCAAGATTTGCAGGGTGTTCTATGGGGCAAGGTAGGTATAATGTTTAGCACTTTAGGGTTTCTATGGTGGGAAGATCGAGACAGGTGAGGAGCTAGAAAGAGCATGGTGAAATCATGGTTCCTTTCTAAACTAAATAATTAGAACAGATTGTGAATGTCTACCCAAAACAGAGCATAGAAATTATGGATTCTGTTCATCTAACTTGAAAAAATTCACTTAATAGCAATGAAATGATGGATGACGTAAAAAAAATCATTCTAACATCTGAGCACAAAGAAGAAACAGAAACTAAACACCATACCACATGGATCCCATAGAAATAGCTGCAAATTTGATTAATGTCCAAGCCAAAACTCCAAATGACTCCTACCATTATAGTCACTGAGAAAACACATAATATAGACCTCAAAACCACTCTCCATAGCCTCATGGAGTTGAATCCATAATATGGGAATAATTTACACCTAATGCCAAACAAGAAACTAAATATTAGGAAGACCCAACAATTTGCCTCTAAAAGAGAGGAAATTGATTCATTTGACCTCTAGAGGAGTCACCTAATGTATCTACCTTAAATGAAAGTAAAAACATGACATTTACATTCATCATGACAATTGTCATTATTAGTTTCTTCATTTTCCAAAGTAAAAAGTCAAACTAGAGTGAAACTTCAAAATTTGTTGAAGACTATGAAAAATGCATTTTTCTGGTGAATGCGCAGTGCTAAGGTAGAAAAAATGGCCTCTTTTGCAAGAAGATTTTATGTACCTTCTCAGTATCCAAATCAGCTACATGATATCTCATTGGAAATATCTCTGTGTCTAGTTTCCAAATCTACATCGAGTTTCCAAAATGGTGCTCATTTTACCAGTGAAAACATCAATCTCCCAATACTGGTAAACGTGCAGCAACCAAGTCAAAAAGGAGGTAGAAACATGACACTTTTGTAGTTTTTTGCACTTTTTAGGGACCATTTCTCCTCCAAATCTTCTAAAAATTGATAGGGCTGATTTATTCATCATTATGAACATGATGGTGGTGGCCATTTGTCATTTTGAGGCCCCCAAAAAGAGTGCAACGTCTAGGTCATTGCGCATTCAGCAGAATTTCTGCGTTTCAAAAAGACTCAAAAAACCAAAAATGAAATGAAGTGCCAAGTGTGCCAAAATTCACCAAAATATGTGAACGTACTTTCTTATCAAGTGCTTGAGGCATGAAGAGACAGCTCATCAAGTATATCTAACCTCTCTTTCTCCCCTTTCTTAGTCAAACTTTTAATTTTAACATTAGCTCTTTCGAGCTTGGCCAATGCAATTCTCTCTTTCCGTGCTTGATGTTTGACTCTTGTCCTCAACAAGTCATTGTGCTTGTTGGCCTTCTCTAGCAACCTCTCCAAATGAATATTAGCTCTATCAAGCCATGATTCCCTATCATTACTAATATCTAGGGCAAGCAACTCATTTGGTCTTAGCTGCTCTTCCAACTCGTTTTCTCTCTGTCTTTCCTGAGCTAAAGCTCTCTTCAGCCCTATAGTATCTGGTTTCTATCTTGGAGGCTAATCCTTCTCATCATCAATCTCACCAAATTTTTCCAAGGTCTCCTCCAACAAGTCCTTAGCCTTTTCTGCCTCTCTTTGTGCTTTGATGGTCTTTACCTCATTGATGATTTGTTTAGCTTTTAGCTACTGATTTTCTTTCTCAAGAAGATCAATCACATATTTTTATCTGTCAAGATTAGCTTGAATTTCACTAATCTTTGCTTCTTTGCCTTTGATTTTTGCACTAGTGATTTTTCCCTCATCTTCCTTATCTAGGTCAATCAACTAAAACTCATGCTCTGTTTCATGCTTGTCCTCTTGTTCATCAATGATTGGCTCTTTAGCCCTTTACTTTCCTTTTTCCACCTGTTTTATTGATGAAGAAGGCATGGCCCCTTTCACTCCAAGTGAAGCAAACACATGCATGTAGCCTCTCTGATATGTCTTGGTAAATGGCTCAACATTAGTCAAATTATCCCAAGTTTCCTCAATGTCATCCTCACTACTTGATGACTCAGAATCATGATGTGATGATGGTGAAGGGTTATAGAAAGGTGAAGAAGAAAGATCAACATGGGGTGAATGAAACTGACTTGGTGATGATGTATGAGCAGTAGGCTGAGATGGAGGAGTAGATATGGGAGGATGAGATGATGAGGGGATACTCTGCTCATGCTAACTAGGTGGGGTAGTGAAAAATTCATTTGCTATGAATGTGTCCCAAAGAATGTTCTTTTGATCAAGCTAATGCATGAATATCATCTTGATGAGGGAGTGGTGGAAAAGACTCTGCATTTGATGATTATAATCCCTCTTTTGTATAATGTCTTTCATCTTGTCAATGCTGCCAGATAGATAATAGGGTAGGTGAAACATTCTGAATCTAGTGCAGTGCATGAGGAGTCGGATATGATATGAATAGATTCGTGAAAACCTCCCCTCACAGGTGAAGTATTTCATGATTATTTTCATCATAGGAAAATATCAATCAAGAAGATGAGAGAAAGGGAAAAAGGTCTTTTTTTCATCCTTGTATCTAGGTTTAAGATATGGTTCATAGTAGTTTTGATCAAATTTTCCTTGTTTAAACCATTTCTCTCCCACATTAGGGATCCCTATAACATCCGCAATGGCATTAGCAGACATGGTAAAAGTAACCCCAGCAAGAGTGACATGTCTATCATGAAGACCTGAGATGAATAGCCTTGTTAACATAGGGTGATATTGGACCCTTTTCACCCTCTCACAAAATTCAAAACAACCAACATGTTTAAAACATGACAGAGTGAGGGGAAAATCCATGAGCTCCTTTGTGGTTGTTGGTTCATATATGATGATTTTTCCTCCTTTATTACATGATTTATTCTTCAGTGTTTGTTCCTCACTGACACTTATGTCTTCCTCTTCAGACATTTTGAATTTGAATTCTATGAAAACCCTATGGTAAATCGAATTAGATGAAGGGAGTGAGTGGTGAAATGAATAGCTTAGGAAAATGAAGGGAGTGAATGTAAATGAAAACCTAGGTCTATGAAAACCCTAGGATTTAACAATTTTTATGATTGATATGTGTTTAGGGGCATGAATATGGATATGATGCATGGAAATGGGAAGGAAATGAAAACTAGGGTTTCATAGCAATAAGCACTTCAATTTTTTTTTTATGAAACACCAAATATATTATAGGAGAGGTGTCTTAGGGTTCACTTACTATTTTAAATCCCTTTGAAGAAATTTGTGAGGAAATGAAACTTGCTAGAGGTTTTGAAACCCTTTGAAACCCTACCTGAGCAAACATGCAGGGTCCTGGAGGAATGCACAACGAATGGGTAAACCTGCAGCGACCAAGGGTAAATGCACAACGGCCATGAAATTTGACTCAAAATGCTTGAAAACTTGAAACTTCTCCTTTGCTGGAAACTCCTGATGGGTGAATGGATGCAATGACTTGCTTTGAGTTGTTTGAATGACTTTATAGCTTAATGGTTTTGAATTTTCAATTTGAATTACCCACTTCTATGTTCACTTTTCCCTTGGGACTTTGGCACTGATACACTTTATCTGTCTGACTTTTGGCATTTTCTATTTTGATCAACTCATGGAGTTTGGCTTTCTTTGCTCCACTTATGATGGAAATGATTGCATTTGACAGCTTGGGTTGAATTTATTACATATGAGAACATAAAATTACATTTGGAAAAATATAAATAAATTACATATTGAATTTTATATCAAAATGAAATTTTGATATAAAAAACATTAAACTCAAAAATTACAACTCTGAAAATATGATAATTACATTATGGTAATATTATTTAGTCCCTCTCATATATGTGCTAACCTTGTATGAAATGAAGGAGTGACATTGATAAATATAAAGACCTAATGACCTAATGGGAGTGCTTTAGACCTGACTTTCATGAATGAGATTTGATTTAAAAGACTTCCTGGTGAAAAGAGTATTTCCATAGGTGTTGTTATGCTCAAGGAGACATGATAATGAGTCAGCCAATATGATCTCTAAGGGAGAGTGAATTTTATTGACAAGGACAACCACCAGTGGAACAATATCATATCATGACCTAATGGAATGATTGAAAAATCATTTAGAATGAGACACCTAAGATGCACATGCAAAATGTGTTTTAATCCTTGGTGGAAGTATGCAAATACTGACACTAACACTAGTATCAATGCAATTTTATTTGGGTTTGTATTATGGCCTTGTATTATGGCCTTGTCTTGAGTTTGTGAAGAGGAATAAATGGCTAAACTTTGTGATATTTTCAGAGCTTTCAGGAGATCTTTATTTATTCGATGCGGGAGTTGGATTGTTGTTAACTGAAGGTACACAAATTTTTTGATAAATTTTATGATTTTTTACATTCCTGCTCATTGCAAAGAAGGAACAGAATTGGTATATAGATATAGGAGGATTTAGGTTTTAGCCAAAGATCTTATGGAATTTTTTGTCAAGATAAAAACCTCGAAACTCCTGGGAACTTTTGCCGGCTTAAATACAATAGTAGGATGGAAAAAGGCAAGCCCTGTAATGCATTTCTTTCAATATGTTTTATATTTGAAGTAAATGCATGGTCAATACTATAGTGAATCATTCATGTACTTTACAGTAGACTCTCTATATATTTGAAAGAAGCTTATTCATAATATTTAGTAGGCTTGAAATAACACAAATGGATTGGTTTTGAAAAATTATAGGATTTGAAAAATTCCATCATGATATAGTTCTAATTAATTGGGCATTTGTTTGTGCTTATTTTGGAGGGAACGGAAATTATCAACCATTTACGTTTTTTCTCTTGAAATTTTTTTTATATTTCTAAATTTTTTATATTTTATAAAATGAATAAGGATTTTTTTGGATTTCAATAATTTTATATTTCATGATATAGTTATGATTAGTTTTTTTAGCTTTATTTTTTAATTCAGAGTCCTGTGCTTTATTTAAAAAATTATCACTGATATAATTTGTTTATCTGCTCTTATTCAAGTTCATGTTTTTTTAAATGTTTTTCCTCTTATGAAATTGTGAATTGTAGTTGGTTTGGGTGGCTGAGACAAATGTTATTATGGTCCTCTTAAATATTCAATTCATGCATGTAGAAACTTCTAAATAATAATAATATATTTAAAAATTACATATATAGAAAAAATAAAATAAAATAACTATAACTGGAAAACCAAATAAGTATCAAATCATTAAATAGTAAAATAAAATAAAATAAAATAACGATATTGAATTGAATTATCAAACCATTATTTATGTACACTTCATAATAATGATATTTATCAACACTATGAACAAAGATAACATATTTATTTTACATGTATACTTAATTTAAATAAAAAATGAATTATCCAATTTGAATGAAAAGCCAAAGGATATGGGGAATTTTTTCTCATATATTTAGAGTTTTTAATTTTATTAACATCTTATTTCATTTTTTTAATTTTTCTCAATGAATGTATTGGAAAAAGAAAAACAATTCAAGGTTTGAAAGGATTAGAGTAGAGAAAAGTTAAAGACCAAGGTTATAGTTAAAGTTTCGTTGATTTATAAGAATGAAAAATTTATATAGGTAAAAAGGGAAAAAGTTGAGATAATTAATATTTTTATATAGATATTTTTATTGTTGAAAATAGAATTAATTTTTATGATCTTTATAATAAAATAGGAGTTAAAAAAGTTTCTTACATGTGCACACTAATAATTTTTTAACCATTTAAATCAACAAAATTATCATGATATATTTCATAATTTAACATAAAATATTGTATAATTTCTTTTATTTTCCATATAAATTTACATTTTACTCATTTTCTTATTAAATTTCTTTTACCTCAAATAAAAAGTTAATATAATGTGAAAATAAATTTATCCTATAAATTGTCAATTGGGTTATGTTGGGTGGTTCAGAGGTAAAAATGAAATCTTACATAATAAATTAAAAAAAAAAAAAACATTTATCATATAAATTTGTTTACCCATAAATTAATAAATAACATTAGAAATAATATTGATAATAAAAATATATTTCAATATGAAATAGAAGAGAAACACACACACACACACACACACATATATAAATTTAGAAATACCCATCTAGTTCACTTACATATAGCTTTTCATGAGCTTAATCAAGGCTAATCAGAATATCCATCAAGCAAGAGACCATATTTTGTAGTGAGATTGTATTATATTTAAAAATACATTGCTAAGAAATAAAAGAGAAAATTTGCAACCCATGAACACTAAAAATCATCCACCTTGTTCCAAGAATTTTCTTGATCAAATCCAACTACTTCACCCATTTACTTCCTATTTCCAAAAGTTTTTCTAAATTTTTTACCAATAAATACATCTCCACCACTATTTTCATGGGGGAATTTGTATTACATGCACAAATAGGTATGAATTCACAAATATTTCCATTACCTAAATTCACAAATAAGAATTCTAAATCTAAGCATTCATATCAAGTCTAAGCATTCATTTGATATGAGAAACTTACAAATTTATAATAGAATTTGAGAGGGGTAGAATAAAGCAACATACATGATCCTGCTCTATAATAGAATTTGGGAGTGGTAGAATCAAGCAGCATACATGATCGTTCTCTTTCTTTAGATCAAACCTAGTTTTAGTTCTTCATCTATGCTCTTGATTTAAATGAGAACGTAGTTCTAGTTCTTCATCTATCACAACACTTGTACAAGAATGTAAAAAGGTTAGTGCAAAATAAAGCTAATGTAAAATGTAATTGTAAAATAAATCTAAATATAGTCTATCCATAAAATTACCATCTTAATCAAATCCATTAGATGCACTGAAGTAAGCCATAAAAAATGTAAAAACTGGGATAGTTACCTAGTAGACCTCATGAGTGCAAATTACACTAACATGTAAGTTATATCTTATGATTTACATAGATAAGAATCCTAAGCTCGTTTGGACCATTCAAATTTCCGAGGTTGGAAAAAAGTTGTATGATTGTACAGACCATGAATTAACCTAACAGAATGTCCAACATCCACTGGTGAGTTAACATCCTTAACATGGTGAGAACGGTTTGATTTTCTTTCTAGCATTTTTCATGAATTCACTTAGGTTGTGAAAAATCTCTTCACCAATGCTTTGGCCTCTGTCTCTATAAATAGGACCCTTTCTCCTTGGATCCTTTTGCATTGATCTATTCAGCAGTCCGCTGACCCTGTATTTTATGACTTTTCTACGGATGCTCTGGGTTACTTGTTGGAGGTCGTCTGTTTTGTGGGGAAGATACATGGTATTCTTCTCTCAGATGGCTCAGAGATGGTTAACAACCACTTTGATGATTATTCTATTTTCTTTGTTAGATCTGAGAAGGATTGTGTTGATGGTGCCTTTTCTTATTTAAGTACTTGTTTCTCTACTTCAGGTGTCGTGGTTAGTGCTCATAACACATATGTTCGGTTATTTGGGTTATATGACCCTCAAGTCTATATTCCTGTAGTGAGGAATGAAGGAAGCTCGAAGCGTAGCATAGTTGGTAATTTTAGCTTGAAGCTTGAAGCATAGCGTAGCTGGTTAGAATTGAGAAGCTAGAAGCTTAGATGGTGATTTATGCTTCAAGTAGAGCGACTGAGCATAGAAAAGTGATTGTCGTAAAGTCAATTAACTGATATAGTGAATGTAAGGTTTTGATTGCTTGCTTGTTTCAATATGGGTTGATTTTAGGGTCTCTAGTGACCAACTTGGTTGGGTATGGGGTAATTTTTATAACTGTTGTCGGATCATTATTTTCTAATATACTATACTTAATGAAACTTATCTGAAAATAATGCCAAATTTGACAGCTTTTGTACTATTGTGGGATCATTGTTTTCTAATATACTATACTTACTGCAACCTATCTGTAAAGGATGCCAAATTTGACAGCTTTTGTTGTTGTTTACCCATGATTTTAACTAATTTGTATATTCATGTTTCTTATTGCTATCTTGGGTTATTTCATTTAGGGCCTTGTTACCAGATTTGGGCCATTTCAAAACTTATGAGATCATTTGGCTGATCGAGTCAACAACAAAATTCTCACCAACCTAAAGATCAACTCCTAGGAAAAAAAATAGAAGAAATTACACTTTGAAAATTCCTTTAGCTTTGACTAGTTCATGTTTTGAATATATTGTATGATGAAACTTTTGTATCTGTAAAATTGCAATGTAAAATTGAAGGATCACGCTCATTTTGAGCAATATTACTATTTATGAAATGTGTAATGAAACATATCAAATTATGTTGCAAAGTTATATTCATTTATCATCGACTCTAGTCATTGTTATTACAATAATATGTTGTATATTGGATCTACTTGTTAGTTACAACAACATTCAGTACCTTTGGCACAACCTAGTGTGGTATATATGATGTAAACATAGTTGTTTGTATGTCACTGATAAAAAAATCCTTAATACTTGGCCTAGGTAATCACTAGAGTCAAGTTTGAACCCAACACAAAATGTAAACAATATTTTTCTTTGTTATTTTCAGAGTTGTTGTAAGTTATAAAGATTTAAAGCTTACATATCCCATGCCCATATCATATGTTCTGTCTTGCTTGAAGTAGTCCACTACAACCTTCCCATTCTCAGTGTCTTCATAGTGAAGGTTAAGACTTTGAAGCACTTGCCAATTGTAGAAACCAATAATCCATGAACAACTGACCAAATGAGACTACTTTATTCAATTTCTTAAATAATCATATTTTTCACATTGTAAAATATCAAAGACATCAACTTTAAACTTCCATGTAAATATTCAACATTAAATTTTAAGTATGATCACTTTAGGCTTGGAATAAATTACAATTCCATGTAAATAAATATTCGCACCATTCAAACTAAACCCACAACTACACCTTATAAGAGAACATTTTGGGGGACATTCCATGTTTGATATTTTCCGTTCATTAACCCACAACATTATAAGAAAGTAAAAATGGTCACCTCGCACGGCATCACATCCCATGACATTGTAGGTATTGGAAAACGAGAGATTACTTTATGGGAATTCGAGAGTATGGAGAGTATGGAAATGGGTATCTAATAAAAGGAGTTATTTAACTGGAAATATATATTTGGAGGGGGGTTTAGAAAAAGGGTTTTGTGAGATATTTATCAATTTTTAGTTAAACTGTAGGTATGTTTTATCCAACAAATGCACGTGTTATGTCCCTAGTTCATTAAGTGAATACCCTATGTTATGTCCATAAGTTTTGGAGTCCACTCTCTCATAGAGATGCATGTGATCTTAAATTCTTCAAGATAGAATAGTTTAAATTTTGTTGAATGATCTCTACATTATTTTCAACTCCATGACATGGCTAAGAAAAATATTTTGGATTAAAACAAGAACATGGTTGACACTAAGGAGATTAGTGGTGAAGAAAAATGTGAAGTTTGAATAGTTTCAAGGATCATTAAGGAAATAATACAGAGGTTAGTAAACATTCAAAAGAGAGACACATTCATTTTTCTCAAGAAGAGGTGTAGTTGATTCTATTCATGGGCTTAATTTCCATATTAGATATATGTGCATTTTTATTCAAGGGTAGATCTTAGTTCACATAGAAATTCAAAATTTATTTACAAAATTGTTATATTCCTTTGTAGACACATGTTTCAAACTATAAAAAAATATTTTTGTACTGATTAAGGTTGTCTATAGCAGCAGGACTTTTTCAAGAAGAAATATCGATGAATTATACCAAAAAAAACCTTTGATTTTGAAGGTAGAAAATCACGATCCATTTCTTTATTTACGAAAAAACCTTTGATTTTGAAGGTATCAAGATCCATTTCTTTATTTATGAGACATTCATGTTGGCATAATGGTATTTAACTTCAAAATAGGCCTCATGATTTGTAAGGCTCAAGAAAACAATATTGCAGTAATATTTCATTGTAACGTGGTCTTTGCCTTTTTTTGATTTTTTTTTGTCTTTCAACAATTGTCAAATGAATATTAATCATTTCTATATGTTATTTCTTTATGGAATTTCCTTTGCAACATCTGGTGCAATTGCTAGCTGTTAAAAAAATGACAGAATAATCTATATCTAACAAATTGTTTTTAGAAAAAAAATTGATTTATAATAAACCATTTTTTTTATCAAAATTTCAAAGTGAAATAAATGTTAAATTTAGTCATATATTTATGTCGTAAGGCATTCTTCTTTGAAAACAACTCCCCGAGCTGCTACTATGTACCTGTTTTCACCATTGTATCAAATGTTAGAAGATTGAAATGTTTTAGGCCATTAGATCTATTGTCTCCATTTACCTAAACTACCTAACTAACTCACGAAGGCCTATTAATGTCTCTTATACCTAGCTATGAAATAAGAGATGACCTCTCAAGTCTCTCTCATTGCAGGATTAATGGGTGAACAGAGAATTTCAAACTAATGTGTGTACAGACTTATTTTCAGGGGCCATGTTATTGAATAAACCCCACAGAGGATGACCAGCCATGGCACAACCATGCTCAATTTGTGTCGGTTTAAGTTAAACCTGAGATTGGGTACCTTCACGAACTCGTCTCCCTGCACACTTTTCTCTGACATGCTCATGTAGAAAAACACTGTGGGGATCCCAAACTTGGCTTTGGAGCTTTGAGCCCATCCTAGATATGATGCATGAGACTGGAAGAGGACCTGAAGGAGATGAATTTTGAGCCTCCTCATTATGACTAACTATATTCTATTCATCAAAGGCCCCAGAAATCCTGTGGGATGAAGTAAAGGGTGCATGGATAAATTGATAAAATCAAAACGGGCTCTGATGTTTGAATTGAGGGATTGAGTTCAAACTGGCACACTTATTATTTTATTAATATTATTTGATGTGATTTAATTTTAGGTTCTCAAGAATGGTGAAGAAGTAAATTTGTATAAGAATGCGCTTAGTTTAATTGAAGCTCTAATTGGCCATGAAGAAGAGGACGAAAACAATCGTGAGAACAAATTTAGGTGGTTATAACAACTTATTCAATTTTACGTTGTGGTTTCAAAATTAGGATATAGTTTCCAGTATGAATTATTTCTTCTATATTTACTTTATCTATTCTTTAATCTAAATTATTTATTTTGGTATGCAAAATTATAGTTTTTTTATGTTAATTTTCTTGCAAAGTCTTGCAAGGTTCCACTGAAATTAAAATTATTGCAAGGATATATGTGTTCTTGAAAATATTTACTTAGTTTATGCACTGTAAAGGATAGGGATGTTAATTTTCTTGAAAGGTTTTTCGTGAAAATGTATGTATATATTACCCATGTTGTTTAAATACTGCAAGGATTTGAGTGCATAAAGAATTGATAAGAATTATGTGTATGAATAGATGAAAATAAAGATGTTTTCTTTTAAAATATGCAGATGAATCTTGTACATACAAGAATAATAATGCATGTTTGTTCTTGTAAGGATTATGTGCATTGAGGAAAGGGTGATTTTGCAGAAAGAATGGATAATAATTATGCATATCAATAGATGAAAATAAATATGGTTTATTTTAAAAGATGCATATGAATCTTGTACATACATAAATAAGAATGCATGCTTGTTGTTGTAAGGATTATGTGCATTGAATAAAAGGTGATTGTGTTAAAATAAAAACACGTGTGCATGCACAAAAAGTTAAATAGAAAATATTTTTTTGAGTGTATATACATAAACAAATTTGTTATGTTAATTTTCTTGAAAAGAATAGTCTCTTGAAAAACTTATCTCATTAAATGAATTGTGTTACATTCTTGATTTAAGTGAATAAAGGGTTAATTTAAACTAAGAATAGTCTCTTGAACCAATTATCTGGCTAAACCAGCCTAGATCCATCTTAACTCCGGATCTATCAAGCACCGAGAGGGATCAAATATCTCAAGGTGAAAACCTATTTTTTGATTGAAAAACTCGAGGAAAGGTTTGCACCTAGATATATTTGATCCCTCTCAATGCTTGATAGATATGGAGTTAAGATCAATCTAGGTTGGTTTCAGTTGTGTGCGGCCAAGAAAAATATATCAAATATCTCGAGGTGAAAACCTCTTTTTTGAGTGAAAAACTTGAGGAAAGTTTTGCACCTGAAGAGATTTGATCCCTCTCGACGCTTGATAGATATAGAGTTAAGATGGATCTAGGCAGGTTTCAGTCATGTGTGGCCAAGAAAAATCTATGACTAATATGAGCAACATATGATTAAATTTATCAATAATATGTAAATATATCTAATATTAATATAACCATTTTAGATATGCTAAATATGTATGAGATTTATCCATTAATTTTAATTTTAAATTTACTTAGTTACCTCAATTTGTTGAGATGATAAATATTGTAAAATAAATTTAATGAAATGATGAAATAGAAATTTTGAATGCGAAATGACAATGTAAGAATATTGAATTATAGAAAATGTGAATAATAACAATGTAGTCAATTACAAATAGTCTTCATTGGGATCAATGTCAAACTATTATTATTGTCACCCTTGTTAGTTTTATCATCTTTTCATATCGATTATATGAAAATGATAGTTCGACGCGTAAAACATTTAAATATTTAGGTCAAGTTGTTGTAGTAAACATCATACCTTGTCTTTATTGCTCTCCAATATTAATGTATATCGTTTTGTCATCTTTTCATATAAATCATAGGAAAATGACTGTTGGATGCGTAAACCATTTAAATATTTAGCTCGAGTTGTTGTAGTAAACACCATACCTTGTCTCTGTTGATCTCCAATATTAATGTACATTGTCAGTAATTTTGTATGCTTATACTGAAATCAATGCACACTATTAATCCAATGACTTTAAAATTAATGTACCATCATACATCCAATTACATCAAATCAAAAATCAACATATACACTAAAATCAATGCATCTAATGCAAGAAATCAAATAAGATTAGAAAATAATGTCTACACTGAAATCAATGCATTTAATGCAAGTAATCAAATAGGATTATAAATCAACATCTACATTGAAACCAATTCATCTAGTGCAAGTAAGAAAATAGGATTATAAACCATGATCTACTAAAATCAATGAATCTAGTGCAAGCAATCAAATACGATTAGAAATCACCATATACACTGAAATCAATTCATTTAGTGCAAGCAATCAAATAGGATTAGAAATAATCTACATTGAAATTAATGCATCTAGTGTAAGAAATAAAATATAATTATAAATCAACATCTACTTTGAAATTAATGCATATAGTGCAAGCAATATAATAGGATTAGAAATCACCATCTACACTGAAATCAATGCATTTACTGCAAGGAATAAAATAGGATTAGAAATAATCTACATTGAAATCAATCCATATAGTGCAAGTAATCCAATATCATTAGGAATCAACATCTACACTAAAATCAATTAATCTAGTGCAAGAAATCAAATAGGATTAGAAATCACCACTTACACTGAAATCAATGAATCTAGTGCAAGAAATATTATTCTCTATCTCCCCCCAACATCTATATCTATATCTCCATCCATCTCTCTACCTTTGTCTCTTTACCTCACCCTACCAAACACACGTGCTCTCTCACTCCATATCTATCAATCTCTTTATCCCTCCCTCGTTGTCTCCATCTATCTTTTATTTCTCTTCACCTTACATCTATATCTCTATCTCCCTTTGTCTCTTTATATGAACCCCAAAACATACACTCTCTTGCTTCAATATATCTATCTATCAATCCCTCTTCCTCTCCCCCTTTCTCTCTCTCTTCCCCTTCCCTCCCTCTCCCCCACTTCTATCTCTCTTCCCTCCTTCTATCCTCTCTACCTCTCTCTCCATCATCATTATCACTCCTTCTCTCTCTCAAACTTTCACTCTCTATGTCTTTATTCTTACCTCCATCTCTTCCCCCCTCCATCTCCATCTCTCTTTCCCTACCTCTCTTCACTTGCTCTCTTTCTTTCTCCCCTGCCTCTCTCTCTCTCTATCTTCACCTTCCAACTTTGTTACTATATGCCTCTCTCTCTCCTTCTCTCCCCCCTATCTCCATTTCTCATTGTTTTTGTCTTTATCTCAACCCCTAACATACACACTCTCTACCCATATCTCCCTTGTCCCTCCCTCCCTCTCTCTCTCCAATACTCACTATATGGCTTTATTCTTCCCTTCATCTCTCCCCATCCAGCTCCATCTCCCTATCCCTCTCTATCATGCCCTCCAACTCCATCTATATATCCTTCCCTCTTTTTTCCTTCCTCTATCTCACTTTCTATCCTACATCCCTCTCTCTTCCCCCATCTCTCTCTCTCTCCCCCATACAATCCTCTCTCTTCCCCCATCATTGTCTTCCTCCCTCTTGTCCTTCCTCTCTCTCCCTTTCTCTCCCTCTATTCCCACCCCCTCACCCCCCCCTCTCTCTGCCCTCCAATCATCTCCCTCCCCCCATCAATATATATCTCTCTCCAACTTTGTTACTATATCCCTCCCTTTCTCCTTCTCTCTTCTTCTATCCCCCTTGTCTCCATCACTCCTTCTATGTCTCTTTATCTCACCCCTAAACATAAAAACTATCTCTCCATCTCTCCCTTGTCACTCCCTCTCTCTGCACTTCTCACTCTCTACGTATTTCTCCTTCCCTCCCTCTCTCCCCCCTCCAACTCCATCTCTATATCCCTCCCTCTCTCCCCCTCCAACTCCATATTTATATCCTTCCCTCTCTCCTCCTCCTTGCATCCTTCCTCTCCCTCCCCACCCCATCTCTCTCTCTACCCTCCAATCCTCTCTCCTCATCGCTCCCTCTCTCCTTCTCTCTCTCTCTCACCTCCATCTTTATGTCTCCCTGTCCCTCTCTTACCCTTATCTACCTCTCTCATTCCTTTCCCTCTCTTTCTCTTTATTCCTCCTCTCCTCTCTCCTTTAGTTTATCTCCATATCTCACATGTCACTGCCCCTATTTCTCCACGTCTATCATATGTCTTTGTTATTCCCTCCCATATATATCTAAATTTAATATATATATCATAATATATTAATATATATTATAATATAACAAATTTAATATCGTGTTAATCCAAAGTTATTGAATTTAATAATATTAATATTATAATATATTAATATGAATATTATATTTAATAATAATAATAATAAAATTAATATTAATATTTTAATACTAATGTTAGGGTTAATAATCTTTTTTTTGCATGGTATTAATAATAATTTGGTGGATGGTATTCGACCCATAGGGTTGGTATATAATTATATGTTGATTTCTAATCCTATGAAATATATTTTTATTTATTTACCTTACCTCTGTATACCTCTTTTATATTTATTTATTTACCATTCCTCTTTTATAAATACAATATTTGGCCCATAGGCTTCACCTAAATAAAACCTCTTTTTTTACCAAGGTTTTATTTATTTACCATACTTTTATTTTATTTATATTTATATTTATTTTTATACTTCCTCAATAAGTATAAAAAAAGCTTTATTTATATTTATATTTATATTTATTAACCATATCTATATTTTGAGTGTTCCCAAACTTCTTCATATTTTAAATTTTTTTCTCAAAATTTATTTTTAATGAATTTTTATCGTTTATTTATATAGTTATGTAAGTCATTGTTTAAGCGCACATTATTTAGATTTTATTTTGTAAATTTTAATATATGAAAATGTAAATTCACAATTTACTTCGTAAATCTCGGCAGGAATTTCTGGATACCATGGAGAAGAATCAGACCATGATTTTGGTCGGTGAAAATGGAAGTGGACACAATGGACAAATAGTGGTACAAATTTTATTACAAAGAATCTACAATGGAAAATTACTAGACGATGGAAACAAATGATATAAAAAAATCCAGAATGAAAATTCCCAAACAAGGGAGAGAAATGTGATAAAATATTTCAGAATAAATTCACCTCGCTGATAAATGCGATGAAAATTTTCACTCCTTCGTGGATAAATGCTATACAAAATTTCAACAAAAATGCTTAATTGTTTTTATAACATACCTTGTCACTTTAGATTGAGATAGAAATTTCAGAAAATGAGTCTACTGAAATTGTATTCTTGCACACACCAATAATAGAATACTCAATCAAACAATATACTTATATTTGTTTTTATTTTAAACTATTATAGAATCGATACTATAAATATATTGATCATTAAAAATATATTGAGCCTAAAGTTTTAAAACTTTCTTACTTTACGTCTACACATGTACCCTATATTAAGTTGTAAAGCCGTCTCGGTGCAATTAGAATGGCTTGATGTTGTGAAGTTAGACTCTCTTATGAATATTCCTTTTATCTTCTCGTTGGAATAAGTGTGCTCGTGTGAAAGCCGATACTGAGTGAATCCTTAAGGCTTTTCACGTGATCTCTAGTGAAGCCTTAAATGGGTAATTAGGTCTCATGCTTGTGCTCGCACACACAGTGTTTGTTTAAATAGATGGTATATCGTGAATTTGAATTATTCTTGTTAGCAGCGTAAAAAACAACAAATTTCTTTTTCTTAGCCGTACAGTTTGCTTATATATCAAATAATGGATTATTAATCACCAAAGTATTTTTACTCCTAATTTTTTATTTCAATATTTGTGACAATTTTTTTATATATGTGAATAGATTATGTTAGTTTACATACATGTGTTGATTTTTATATATGTGAATATATTATCTAAATTTACATATGTTTCTTTCTTCTACGCTACTATTTCTTATGCTACTTCCTTAAGAAGTTTTTTTTGCAATATGTGGTGCAATTGCTAGTTTTATTATATTTTATTTTAATTTTTTTTTGGGTATCTTATTTGATATTTTCCTCCTCTATTGTTTAAAACCTTCAACAACAAAACTATATATCAAGTTATTAATATTGTATTTGTAGATTTTATAAGGTGTATTGTTCATTTCCATCCTCTCTTGGGGTCATATTCACGTTGATTGAGATTTTATGCATTCAATAGACATGATGAAAATTAAATGCCATCTAGATATCCAAATTTACACTAGATATAAGTAGTTTCCAAATATTTCACAACTCGCCCTTTCTCTTTATGATGACCTAATTTTCATCAAAATAATATTTAATGTAAATTGAATCCAAGAGACAAGTATTTTTATTCCTTTCCAACATTTTCATCACATGAACATAAAGAATGGGTTCACCTTGTAAAACTAGGATATCAAGAGGGAAAGATAATAAGTAATCATAGAGCCTCCATCTTTCAAACATGTGTAAGCCTAACCCCATATATGTTCCACATGTTTCTCATGGATACCACTTCCATGTAAGACATGAATCATAGATGGACATGGCTCACAAGAATTGTAAGCTCATGATCGAGGTTTGTGTATCAAATTATTTGAAGATAATTTCATGAGTGGCACTATCCATCCCTACTATGAAGCAAAAGATGTTCCTCTTCATCCTAAATATTTCTATGATTCCCATAAACAACACATACACACTTCTCTTCCATAAAACTAACCCAAGGAAAAATTTTCTATGCTAAAGAGAAAATTTTCATTGGATCTCATTGACTTCTATAAATTAGTTCTTTGGTTAAAAATCTCATCAAATTTACTTTTTCCTGCAAAATCGATGAAACAAGTGGATTATTGATCTATTTTAATGGAGTAATCGAGAAATATATAAGGCACAATTTATATAGAATGTTCTAATTTCACTTATGCAATAAATTGAAAATGCCAAAGTGTGATGCAATAGTGTACATTCATTTTCAAACTATAATGAGAAAAGGGAAACAACATGAACCAAAGAAATGATTTCATATTGCTCTAAATACGAGTCATATAATCACTTAGTGTATAATTCATAAATAATGATTCAATTGTTTTTTTTTTAGGGCTATATTATTATTTGCTATTGATAATTGAATTTTTAAACATTCATGCCATAACATATTAACATTATTAGCAATTATGTAGAAAGAACAATAACTCCAACATTACAATGAACGATAAACAAACATTAGAAGAAAAGCATGCACAAAAGGGACATAATTGTTTTCGTCAGAACCCAGGAAAAATCCCAAAAAGGGGAAAATGCATCCAAATTCTTATTTTGTTGGATATTCATTAATATTTTAGTTGAGACACAAATTACATCCATAATGAGATAAATTTAATGTATGTTGCAGGAAACAACCCTCGAGGCGGCATCCCCGTACCTGAAACTTCTCGAAACACTGAAACATCACCAAAACTCCAGTGAAATGAAGCTGAAACGTTTGAGTGGTGTTTCCTAATTTGGAAACACCACTGAAATGTCATTGAAAGGTTTCTATGGTGTTTCATCCTAATTATGCCTCATTTTCAACCAATATTGACCCATTTCCATGACTTTTTTTCTCTTGCGGGCTAATTCAAGCACCCAAGAAGGTTGTGGGGCACTTCTATGGCCAAAATAGATTCAATGTAGCACTAAATTTTATGTCTAATCACTCCACACACTAATTTATCTCTAATCGATCCACACTCTAGTTCTGCTAAAAAAATAACTTGTTCTACTTTTTTTTAATGAAGATGAAGATTAGGATTATAATATATGTAATTGTACTTGTCACTACCATATGTTATGTTTCATTTTTAGCACATATAAAGTATGATTTTGGATGTAAAGCCTCATGTATAGAACCTGATATTCTGATATTGGATGTATAACATAATTTATAAATGATAATATTGGTTTTAGAATAATTTAATCATCTATGAGGGTTAACATAGACTGTTTTCCTTCTAAAAAGTCATTTATGTGTCTCATTCTTTGTAATATTCCTAAATTTTCTTGCAACTAATTGGAATATTAAAGTTTTTTTTTGTCACTTAAATAGGTGAATAAGTGGGTAGAGAGACCCATAAATCTCTTTGTGAGGAATAAAACCACTTCTCATATGAAAGTCGGTCATATTTTCATCTTAATAAAGCACTCTAGGCTATGAAAAGGGGCTAGAGCACATTTATTGGGTAAACTTTAACCAAATCAACAACCCTACCATGGAGGAGTAGACATTAATGGAGGGACAACGTAGTTTTAGAGGGAGACACATTGCATGGAAGTAGTGTCATTAATGGATGGGGCTTAGGGTTTGGAAGCTCATTTCTTATATAAGGAAGAGGATGGTAGCCATATTGGATCATGTTGATATATGTTTATTTTTTAATATATGTTCTATTTAGACATATAGCTTTCTTCAGTTGTTTAGCTAAGATTTCAATCTTGTTTAGCACAGGGTGTTCTTGATCGGGAATCTCACCTCCTTCCTTGAGAGGCCTCTTGGAAGAGTTTGCACTATACTTCCACATTAAGGCATTTGAGCAAGCTTCAATCTCATGTACAATGTAGTTATGTTTAGAGTTGGGTTGTGTTGCATGGATGTACTAGTAGTGGAGGAGAGAGATCTCCAATTTCTGATCTAGTTTTCCATTGGAGGGATCATCCTTTCATCTGGAAGCTTGTGAGGAAGTTATTAGGGCTTCATTACATATTTTGGCACCAGGCCAGGTAGTATTCATTAACTACGATGCAGTTTCCCTTAAGGAATGCATTATTCTAGAGAGTAGCTGCAACAATGGGTTTATTTCCCTATTTGGAGTGTTTGGGTTTCCTGTGTGGGGATCAGCCCTTCATTTAGTATATATGTTGGAGGAGGATTAGCCATTTTGCGTATCATATCAACCATCTCCCATCAGTGATTCAGTTGCAGAGATTATTCAACCCTAGGGCAAAATCTGTTGTATTTTGTATAGTGTGTATTTCCATAAACCTTTTTTGGGTTATCCTGGAAACATGTTTTGGAGCATGGATATCTAGCCTTAGAATTTTTGGAGCATTATATCAACAAAAATATATTTTTATATATTTCAGCTACTATTCTCTCATAGACATCGTAGTTTTCTACATTCCTGTATTTCTTGTATTAACAACATTTTAGATCTAGGTGTATGGTTTCATGGGAGGCCTGTTTGGCCAACTTGAGTGATATTTTCCTCAAGATATTGTACCTATTTTGTTGTTATATTCATAATAAAATGGATCTACTGTTGTCTCATGCTTTGATCTATTTACATTTCTACATATTTCTAGTTTTATGAACTCCATTCCTGCTTTCCCCATTTGGGAATATTATAGTGGTATCAGAGCATAATCTTGGCTCAGTATGTGTACTTTAGCCATTATGTCATCTAAGGAGGCTTCTCATAGGAAGGAGAAGATCTACAGAAAAGATGAAGGAAAAACTTCATTATCGTAAGCGAAGGAGTTCTAAAAACTTCTTCTTCAAACTATGTAGTGCATTAACAAAGACATCAAAGCGATGAGGATGGAGAGATTTAGAGATTCTCCAAGAGGTCTTGTACATGACGAAAGCTCTAGATTTTCATATTATGAGTGTGATCATTCAGCCACAAAATCATATCTACAATGCTCTACCATGCTTATGTTCAAAGCAAGAGAGATGAAGGAAGGATATGTGCCCAAGGTGGAGACTCTTGGTGACTATCTTCAAGAGTATGAATCTCAATCTCAGAGGTTCAAAGATCATCTAAACTTCCAAGGGTTTTGCAAGATCAAGGAGGATAGAAGACATGGAAATCATAATAGAAGCAAGATGTGCAAGCAGCATAATGTGGGTAGATTATTTCTATCTACTTTTGATGGGTCACCTAAATGCTCAGCTAGGGCTTGGGTGAAGGATCTAGACACCTATTTACAGCAACACCAAGTTTCAAAAGATGAAGCCATTAGATTAGCAACGCTACATCTTGAATGTAAGGCTTATGCCTAGTGGTTTTATGAAACTTCTTCTTTGAAACATGTGAATATATCTACTTATGCAAAGTTCACTAGGAGAATAGTGAAAAGATTTGAAGCAAAACATTTTGAAACATCCTTGGTTCAGCTAGCCAAGCCTAAACAAAATAAACCTTTGCATGAGCTAGAAGGATCTATAAACCAAAGTCCATTTCAGAATACTATTGAGGTGGTTGAAAACTTGTAGAACACCTTGCTAAAGGCAAGATCCTCACTTCAAGAGGAGCTCCCTTCTCAAGGGGAAGACATGGAGATCCATTTTTCAAAAGAGGATAAAAAAAAAGAGCATCATAATGATGATGAGGTACCCTCCATTAATGATGAAGAGAAGGCAAGAGGTAACAGTGATGTCACACCAGGAGCAGATATAGTACATCATGGAGAGGAATATGGGCCAATTTCTCCAATGAGAGGAGTTCTTGTACCCTTGCAAGAAGTTCCAAAGAATCTCACATGTGGATATCAGGGCACAATCCATGAGCAGCATGAGCCATCATTGATAGATTATGAGATCTTGCAGATAAAATATAGGGAGGATGATCAACATCATATGACTAGGAGCACACACCCTTCTCTATTTCAGAAGACTGATGCACAGAAGAGGAAGGATGACTTGCGCAGTGAGGATAGGGAAAAATTAGTCCACTCACATGTATAGCCTGCTCTAGGCCTTGATGTTTCATTACATGGAGGAATTCCACCAGGGAGGCCCCATGATTGGAATATAATCAAAATATTCTCTCAAAATAGTGCATCATTGCTATATTTGGCTAAGGGATGAGCCTTGAGAGGAGCTAGCACAATGCAGAGAACCTTTGATGGGTTGAAAGAAGGGGTGAGAAATTTTATGATGTGGACATTGTCATATCCCACTCAGTTGTTTGTGCTGAAAGATAATGATTCAGAAATATATAATGACATGAGCATGGTGTCAAAGGGCCACTCCATAGGTTTGGGGCAGAAAATGATACTTCCACACATGACACATATTTCTGAGTATGAAAAGAGGTTATTAACACTCTTGTATGCATTGGAAAAACTATGGAAGTTTTGGATGGGAAACACCTTCCAAGAGGATGTTGGCCTCCATGTACTTGAATCTTGTCTTGCGCAAGATCATCTACAAGGGAGGCAGCAAAAGTGGGGTAACAATACTCCAACATATGAGTTTGGCATCAAGCATGTCAAAGAGGAGAGTTATGATGAGACAGGTGCTTCATTACATATTTCTACAACGTTGTCATTGTTGGGAAGCCTAAATCCATATTGCGAGTCCTAACTATTGGTGGAATATTCCAAGAACCTCTTCGCATGTAAGGCTCTTGATGGGAAAATGATAGATGGGAGGTATAGAGTGGTTGATGGAGTCATTTATTTCCATGATCAGATCTACTTGACTAGAGACTCCAAGCTCAAGAAGGAGATTTTACATGTAGCATATGAGGCACTCTCTTCAGGACATGTAGACTTCATTGAGTCTTATCACACCCTCATGGAGGGATTCTATTGGGAGGATCTCAAAGAATATGTGCACCAACATATTAGGAGATATGTAGCTTGTTTGATGTATGAGGAGGAAAGAAACCATCTTGCAAGGTTTTTGCAATCATTTCCCCTTTTGATGGAGGAATGGGAAGATTCATCTATGGACCACTTCACAAACTTGTCTACAGTATATGGTAAAGATTATGTTTTGATGCTTATTTATCAACTAACAATGTATATGAATTCCTTTACCATGCATTTGTAGCACATTGATCCACAAAATATCAAGCCTCTCTTTGGATTTCATGGTCCTATTGGGACTACATTCAATGATGGGAATGACCACTTCATGGAGGACTTTGGGAAAAACATGTTTTTTTTGGCTCCTATTCAGTTAACACCTAATGTACTTCACTATTTTCAAGATTTTGAGAAGCTTATGGTAGCAAGAAAGTGGTTGGATGGCCACTTAACATATGATGTTTTGAGACAACTAGAGGCAGAACATTGTTGGTCTCACTTGAGGGACTATTTTCACCATCTAGTGTGTCATGTGACATTTAGTCCATATTTATTTTGGAGCCCATATGGTGATGACATCACATTCACTATATGTGGGATGGATTCGGCAAGAGAGGTTCCTAGAAACAAAGAGTGGGATCATGAGATTCCAAGTATCTTTTGGCTTCATGAGGACTATATTATTGTAGCCAAGATCAACAGCTCCAAATTTACCACAAATGGAGAGAGAGACAGTGTAAGTTGAACAATTTTATCTCTCATTTTCATCCATGCAACCCCTATACATTGCAAAAGCAAGGGATTGGTGATTGTTCCTATGAGCTACCAAGGAAGGGTCATTTTTTTTTATGATAGCATGGAGAGTGAAGTTTCTCATTGAGATTGAGGCACCCAACATTTACCAAATCTCATGCCTTAAGGAGGCCAATGGACAACATATAAATCTTTCCGTATATCTCCCACTTGTTCATGATGAGATTTATTTAGTATATATACCAAAATTTAATCTCTATACTTGGGAGGAGACATATCCATTGGAGGTTTTATAGTATCCTTGCACTTTCTTGAGGAAAAGAATCATCTTGAATGGGAGGAATTTAATATTCCTAAATTAGCTTGCAACTAATTGGAATACTAAAGTTTTGTTTTGTCCCTTAAATAGGTGAATAAATGGGTAGGGAGACCCATAAATCTCTTTATGAATAATAAAACCACTTCTCATGTGAAAGTAGTACATATTTTTAGCTTAATAAAGCACCCTAAGGTGTGAACAGGGGTTGGAGCACATTGACTGGGTCAACTTTGACCAAATCAACAGCATTGTCATGGAGTGGAAATTAATGGAGGGACATCGCAGTTTTAGATGGAGACACATTGCATGGAAGTAGTGTCATTAATGGATGGAGCTTAGGGTTTGGAAGCTCATTTCCTATATAAGGAAGAGGATGGGAACCATATTGGATCATGTTGATATATGTTTATGTTTTAATATATGATATGTTTAGACATATAGCTTTCTTCGGTTGTTTAGTTAAGATTGCAATGCTGTTTAGCACAACATGTTTCTGATTGGGAATGCCACCCCTTTCCTTGAGAGGCCCCTTGGAAGAGTTTGCGCTATAATTCCACTTTTAGGAATTTTTCCAAGCTTCAGTCTCATGTATAATGCAGTTCTGTTTACAGTTGGGTTGTGTTGCAGGGGTGTAGCAGTGGAGGAGAGAGATCTCCAATTTCTGAGATAGTTTTCCATTGGAGGGATCATCCTTTCATCTGGAAGCTTGTGAGGAAGTTTTCAGGGCTTGATTACATATTTTGGCACCAAGAAAATTAGCATTCATTAGCTACAGTGCAGTTTCCCTCAAGGACCACATTATTTTAGAGAGCAACTGTAGCAATGGGTTTATTGCCCTATTTGGAGTGTTTGGGTTTCCTGTGTGGGGATCAACCCTTCATTTAGGAGATCTGTTGGAGGAGAATCAACCATATTTCATATCATATCAGCCATCTCCCATCAGTGATTTAGCTGCAGATATTATTCATCCCTAGGGCCAAATTTGTTGTATTTTGTATAGTGTGTATTTCCGGAAACCTTTTTTGGGTTGTTCTAGATATCTGTTTTGGAGCATGGATCTCTAGCCTTAGGATTTTTGGAGAATTATATCAGCAAAAATATATTTTTCTATCTTTTAGCTTATATTATCTCATAGAAAGCACAATTTTCTGCATTCCTATATTTCCTATACTAACAACATTTTACATCTAGGTGTATGCTTTCATGGGAGGCTTGTTTTCCCAACTTGAGTGACCTTTTCCTGAAGATATTCTACCTATTTTGTTGTTATACTCATAATGGAATGGATCTACTATTGTCTCATGATTTTATCTATTTACATTTCTACATATTTCCAGTTTTATGCACTCCATTCCTGCTTTCCCCATTTGGGAATATTACATTCTTTTTTTCTTGCAATTTGTGTTTTAACTTATTTATAAAAAAATTACACACACACACACACACACACACACACACACATATATATATATATATATATATATCATTTCCATTTTTTGGGGGTCGAGTTTCCAGCCATACCCATTTCAGAAACTTCCATAGGTTTCACCACTTTGTGCACCTTAGCATTTAACATATCAAGTATTTTAGGTCCCACCGAAGTTAATTCACAAAGATATTTGTAAATTGAACAATTTGATATCTAGATATTTATTGCCATAAGTCTCCATATCACTGTATGTTGTCATCATCATTGTTATACAATTTAGTCATTGCCTCACTATAATATAGATCAAAACTGTCATTAACTTTACCAACTTGTTTTCCTATATATTTTCACCTTACTGTTGCATTGTTTGGAGACTCATTGTCCTTGCACCAAGGTGACTGTCATGAATATGGTTATTATCATGACATGGCTATTTTCATAGTGTTTATCATAGTTTCAAAATCATTATTAGACATGCCTATAACACATGGATCACTGACGTACTGTTTAACAAAGGCAGTAATATCATATAAGATCAAGATTACTAATAATGGCACATTAAAATAACCCTAAGTGGTTAGGGTCCTTTACTTCGTTGGATAAACAATGTCACTTTAATATCTAAGATTTACTACCATATGAAAGCTAACAATGAATCTCTAAGTTGTTACACATATCTAAATAATTTTTATGCCCCATAAGGTTATTCTATCATATTGTCGACCTTTACATATCAATATTACGTTCAACATAACAAAGTCATATACAAGAGTCTCACTGTAGTTTAGATGATACTAGTTATGTCAACGGGTCACTGTTAATAGTGTATAGTGTAAGCTTATGCCATATACACTTTACACATCATTGATGTAAATCATAACTCATAGTTACATGATGAAAACAAAATATGTACTTCCACAATGCCACTATATTGAAACATAATGCCACTACAACGGACCATGATGCCACTAAATATAATAACTTCAACCATGATGGCACAACACATATTTTTTGATGACAATGTGCATGTTATGGATTATAGTCCAGAGAATGCGACCCTTAAGAAAATGGTTCATTGTAATTAGCTATGTTGTGAACCATGATTCCACTACAAACTATAATTATTATGATATTAAGGAGCCACAATGATTTCAATTGTTATCACTCATTATTTTAAAAAAATTCCATTTATAGGGTTCATGCTGTCTCATAAGTCATATTCATGAAATTTTTGAAAAAAATTGCATTTGGTGATATCCATCATAAGTCTAAAACCCATCCCAAACCATGTCATATCATGTCAAATCAACCTAATATCATCTAGTTGTCATTCCCATGCATTTTAATAACAAAATATTACATCTGTCAGTTTTTCATAGTTTCGTACCAAATTACAAGGCAAATCAACAGATTTCGCTAAGAAACTGCCTAACAGTTCCCTAGCGAATTTGTTAGCAGTTAAATGGTTTTCGCTACGAAACTGGGTTTTTTTTGCAGAAAGTGTCAGAGCGGTGCGAGGTGTCAACTTTTGATAACAAAAGTAAAGGTTGAGGCCATTTTAGTTCCTTATGATGATTTTCAAACATGCATAGCCGTATTTGTTGTCATTATTGTCTTTTATGGTCACATGTGTCACCATCAAACTTTGAGTTGTCAACTTACCTTTTAACACCTTACCCCAAGTTGGTGTTTGTCATTTACTATTCAATCCTTGCATGTAATTTATCCCACTGTCGATATTTGAGAGCTGCTTCACCACACAAAGCAGGTTGTTGTTCGAATTTGGTTCTACAAGTGTCATCAACAAGTGAGGTAGCAAAGAGTATAAAGCATCATGGCATTGAAGAAGAAAAAAAATAAGGGTGTTCATTGTGTAAGGTATGAGCCCATGGATTCCAAGCTGCTGACAGAAGATCTCGCTGCTATGGAGCCTTTTAGGAAGACAGGTTGCCTACAGTTCTGCCAGAAATTGCAGGGTTTCCATGCACATATTTCCAAATAATTTTCCACCAATTTTATAGGGACAACATCAAAAGTTCATATTTTGAATTTCATAGTGTCACCAGACATCATCTCCCGAGCTACAGAAATTCCAAGAAGTGGTGAAGAATGGTTCAAAGGCACAAAGTTCAGAATGTAGGGCTGTGAAGAGTTTCTCAAGTAGGAGCACAGAGGAGCTGATATGACGAATGCCATCCCCAAGAGTTATATGAAAGAAAATTATGCAAAGTTGTTGTTGGTGATCCAAAAATACTTCACCTGCGAAGGGAGATTTCACATGGTTTATTCTTACCGTATTAGACTCCTTCTAAATTTTGTTGGTAAGCAACCTCTTGACCTGCCCTTCTTTTTATACAGGAGTTTGGGAAAGATGTTAGATAGAGTTCAAGTCAAGTCAGAAGGTTATGATATATCAATATTTAACCATGGTATGATAAAACTATTGGCGCTAGAAGATTTGAAAAGGTTAAACATAGATTGAACCTCCTTTTTGTTTATGAGTGGGTATGAAGTAGATATAGTGACTCCAAAGAAAGTTTTAAAACCTAAAACTACTACATCCTCTACATCCCCAGCTGCAACACAAGATATTGGTGAAGAAGGAAGACAGTTTCTTGTAGAACTAATGGACATTAAAGAAGAACCTTTGCAAGAAACTGATATCCATCAACCAGCACCTGCAAAATAAAAGATTAGAAAACAAAGCAGTAAGAGAATAATAAGGAGTCAAACATTGGCCAAAGGAAATCCGAAAGACATTCTACATGCAATATATATTGAGGATTCCCCAATAGTGCAAGTAGAAGACATTGAAGGTGATGGAAGGAAACTAAAGAAAGGTAAGTCTGTCAAGAAATTGGATTTTGTAGGAGATGATGTTGGCTTCATATTTCAGCCAAGAAAGCTAATGAAAAGGTCACATATTTCAAACAAGGCCATAGAAAACAAAAGAGCAGAAAAATTTAGTGAAGGTACGCAACCATAAAATATCATAAATTTATCCTGAGCAACAGAAGAAGTTGTCATTGTGTAGAGAAAGGGAAAGGAGAATATGGTTGGAAAATCAGAAACAGAATTTGTCACGGAACAAATAAGAAAAGCAAGGAAAGAAAAACTTGAGTTTAAGTTGGAAGTAGAGAAGCACAAGTCTGAAAAGGTTGAGTTTGATCACATGATGAGAAAATGGGACAATCAACTCTCAAATGTTTCAGAATCCATGAGTAATGCCAAAAGACTGCTGAAAAGGACCAAGCCTCTAATATTTATGGTCGAACATACTAAGAGGATTAATTTGTACCTACAAGCTGAAAAATTATCATTACAAAATCAAGTGGAAGACCTTCAGGAACAAATGGACATGAGTCAAGATGAGTTGGAGAAGAGAGGACTGAAAATGAAAGTGATTGAAGAACCTGAAGGTCAAACTATGTTAATGAATATGAAACTCCCAAAGACTGAAGAGTTGAACTAAGACATTTTTATTAAGGTTTATAGATTGCAAGTGACATAATTTTGGCTCATAAGATCAAATTTTGAAGAAAATTACAAAATCTACAAATTCTTCCTTATTAGGCCATCTCGTAGTGAGCTCCAGGCTTGAGGGCTGAAATTCTCTACGAAATTCCTGAAGAGTGTTTTTTTTATCTCTAAAAACAGTTTGATGAAGGTCCAACAAATGAGGTTGATGGTATTTACCTACTTTGACCTCACAAACATTATTTGGCCAGGAGAGGTGGCATAAGGGAAGGATAAAGGACAGAAATAACCTCGTTACTAAACTACACTACGAAACTGCCTAAGATGCTCTGTTTTGTAGTGAGGTGTTTTTAAAGGGTTTTTTGAAGGTTTGAAATTGTTTTGAAGCTCAAAAAACCACGTGGAGGTATTAAAAGATATTAGTGAAACATTATAACAGATATTTGGCCTTCGACAAAGTTGTCTTCTTCACCAACTCAGCAAATGATAGTCAGCAAATGTCATGTCATCATTTCCTTAAAAATAGGATGAATGTTTTTTAGTTCAATGAGGGAATTTATTCTTTGATGATGGATATTTCCATTTGAGCACCTAACTACTTTTGATGTAATTATGAACTCCTTTAGTTAGTATATGTAATAAATATAATTAGAGTCCTATTAGGAGAATAACTCTTAAATGTATATGTGTCTTTTTATGTTCTAGAAATAGAGTGTCAGTTATGATTAGCTTTCAAAGTGAAGGTTCGATGATCCAGAATCCTATGTAATGTAAAATAAGTCTATTTATAGACAGAAGGTCAAATATCAAAGGGTTGGAGAATATTGTACTAAATTACTACTCTGTAAAAATTTTTAGTCTCAGTAATATACAATGATATTTTTCTTCTTTACTTGAGATTCGAAGGAGGTGTTCAATGTGTTGTATGTTCCATATATTTCATGTTTCAATATCTGTAGTTAGTTTTATGTCTGATTACTCAAAACTCATGGTAACATGTTCTGACTTCCTTTATAGGTTAAACTGTTGTTTTCTTCCTGTGTTGTGTGTGTGTACCATATTTTCATTGAAACCTCCATTTGCCTCATTTTCCATAAGAATAATTATTTTCATTGAGTTTACTGATGTTAACCCCATAGCCAAATTGTAGAATTCCTTACATTTTCAACCTGAAATCAGTCACAATCAAGTTACAGTCATAGAGTTAGCCATCTAATAGAATTTCCATTGAAAATCATAATTTACCTTGAGAGAGCCCTCACAAACTAAAGAGGTTGATATTCAGTCAAAAGTGGTTTGAAAGAGTTACATTCAGTTGATTTCTGAGTAGCCTATCATAATCAATTTGGTGATAACATTTTGGTGCGTCTGTCGGGAGCCTGAAGACATATTTCCCGAAGTTTGTGTGCAAACAATGAAGCTGAAATTTTGGAGGTAGTAGGAGCTCAAAACTTTTTGAACTGCAGAAACTATCTTGGTGACTCCACTACAATTTTTCATGCTTAAATGTGGCTTCGAGAAAAATATATACAAGGAGAAATCCAGATGCTAACCCACCTACCATTGTGGATAATCCAGAGAGGATTCTTAGAGGCATTGAAAGAAACTCTTCAAAATTAGGTACTCCATCACACTCAAGATATTTTTCCTCTGAAATTGTTTGAAGCCCCGAAGATAGGAAATTTGATGATAAAATTAAAGAATTTTTATTTAGGTCTAAGAGTGAAAATGAATTGACTGAGATAATTCTAGACCTGCAGAGTCTAGGGATTTATACATCATCCCTAGTATCCAAAAAGGAAAAAGAGGAATTTTGGGAGGTAGTTACATCAGAACTGTTGTTAGAGAGGGATTCTTTTGAAAAGTTTAAAGAGTTAGATCCATTTGAATTCTTGTTGAAAATAAAATCTGGTATACCTTTTCCTAAGTGGAGCTCATTTATATCTGGACTGAAAAGACCAACTACACCACCTCCTAAGAGCTCATCTTCTCCTACTATATTTCCACGAAATACCTCAGTTCCTATCATTATGGTTGGATTTGTTCCACCTCCACCTCCTCCTGTTGCACCTACAATACATTCTCCACTTTTCCTCCTTGCTATTCTTCATGAACTCTTAAGTAAATACTTAGCTAGAATTAAAACCTTTGGGAGTGAGGAGGAAATAACATCTGAGGAACATGTAGATCAATTCAATGATTTCATTGAAAGAGAGGAGGTATACCATGAATATGTTAAAATGAGATTATTTTCTCAAAGTTTCACTGGTGCAGTAAGAAAATGGTTTAAAGCCCTAGTTCCAACAAGCTTGCAGAACTGGAACCAATTTGAAGATAGTTTTTTGAGAAAACTGGGGAATAGGACAAATCCAGTGTAGGCCCTTACTGAATATAATAGTTTAAAAAAAGCCTTAGATGAATCTATCCAAGACTTATCTAAGAGGTTTAACAAAGTCTACAACTCTATACCTTCTCATCTTAAACATCCCCCAGGATCTGCTCAATTATGTTATGCAGAGGCATTTGATTATGATTTCTCCATTCTGCTTAGGGAAAGAGAGTCTAATTCTCTAGAAGAAATGAAAAATGATGTTCTGAAGGTAGAAGTGAACATGATAGCAGCTAATAAGTCTAATATGGGGAAAAAAAATAAAAGAAGAAGAGAAACCTTCCTCCTCAGATGATAATTTTGACTCTATGTTGAAGACCATGGAGAAACTCATTGATAGGCTAGCCCTTGGAACCACTTCTTTTCCCCCTGCACAACATGATCCACAAATCAGAAACCCATAGTCTAGGAGGCCTTAGAATTAGAAAATACAAAGAGAAAACATAAATCAGTCTGACCCTCAAGTGAGGCCTCCCTTTCAGCAGAATTTGATTGATGAAGAAGAAACTCAGCCTGAGATTGAAGAAGATACCATCCACTGCCTAGATGAAAACATGTATGGGATGTTTATGACCAAATAGGTGCATGATGAGTCTGGTCATTATTTGAATAACGATGAGGGACAATTTGATTACCTAAAGGGTTATCAGCATGCTATATTTGAAATGCAGAAGTAGTGCAATCTTAGAAACATAAATGTTCCCATCACTAAAAATAAAGCTCAGCCAAAGAAGGATGCTCCTAAATCATTTGAGCCTAAAAAATACTCACCACTTCCTCCTCCTGCCAAAGAAAATGAAAATATCACTTATGTTTTCAGTTTAGAAAATGAAATCTCCAAAATTAAGATTCATGTCCCATTTGGAGAAATTATCAAGGTTAATGAGTACAGAAGAAAATTTGTGAAGATGTTGAATTCTCAGCTAGGAGCATCATATATCCTTATCTACAAGAAGACTATCCTACCATCTACCTAGGAGCAAGGTTGGAAGACTAGCAGAATGAAGAAGTCCCTCCTTTCTATGTCAACCTTAATATTCATGATCCGACCTTACACAATGCCATGTTGGATTCAGGGGCTTCTCATAACCTCATGCCTAAGGTGATTATGTAGAGGATGAGTTTGGAGATCACTAGGCCATACAAAGATTTATTTTCTTTTGACTCTAAAATGGTCCAATGCATAGGACTAATCAAAGATGTTGGTGTTTTCTTTGCACAAGTGTATGCCAAGAAAGTGGTGATGGACATTGTCGTGGCATATATTCCCCCCAAGTTTGGCATGCTCTTATCCAAATATTGGGTAGCAAAAATCAAAGGCACCATGCAGATGGACATGACATATGCCACCATTCCTGTTTTTGGTGAGCAGAGAAGGTTGTACAGGGAGATTAGGATGGCTTATATGGTAAGAAGCAAGGATAAACCTCAAAATTTTCCCATCTATGATGTTGAAACTAAATTAGGATCAGAAATTATTTTCAATGAGCTAACTGATGAAGAAAAAAGTGAAGAGAAAATATAAAATCAGCAAGTTGAAAATCAGGAAATTGTAGAAGAGAAAGAAGAGAGCTGGTAGCTTCTACACTTTGATGGATCTGCTGGAAAAGAAGGGGTTGGAGCAGGAATTTGGATCACTACTCTAGATGATGAAAGTAAATTTTATTCTTTCAAACTTAACTTCAAATGTACAAATAATATGGCTGAATATGAATCTTTGTTTTTGGGTTTGGAAATTTTGAAAAGATTAGGTGCTAAGAAGATATCAGTGTGTGGAGATTTCGAGTTTGTAATCAAACAATTTGAAGGATTATATCAAAATAAGGATGTGAGGATGAGAGCTTACATAAATCTGATTATGGAAATGATTGAAAGTTTTCGAGAATATGAATATATTGTGAAAACTAGAGATCAAAACTCAGTGGCTGATTCTCTAGCTATTTCTACAAGTTTTTTTGTCATCCCTACACATTCTACTGAGAAGTATGAAATTTAAGTCTGGCATAGGCCTGCCATCCCAGATAATATCATTTATCGGTAGGTGTTTGAAGATGACCAACAATTTCAGAAATTTCATAGAGTTAAAGGAGGAGTTTGAAAACACACAAGTGGATCAACAAAACATGTTTGCTAAAACTAGGGTTAGTTCTCAAGTTTTGCAGTTAAAAAATAGTTGTATACCCAAGGGCCTTATTCCACTTGAGAAAAATTTTGATCAAAATGATGTTTCTAAATATCCTAGGATGCAGGCTGATGATGAGGAGGTAGAAACTTGTAATATTGGTAATTCCACAGCACCTAAAATAGTAAAGCTTTCCAAATTTCTTTTTATAGGGATGAAGCAGAAATATATTGAGATGATGAAGAAATACATTGATGTTTTTTCATGGATTTATGTTGATCTAAAAAAGTATGATCCTAGTATTATACAACATAATATTCCTATCAAAGAGAATGTGAAACCTTTCAAATAGAAATTGAGAAGGATTAACCCATTTCTCATGCCTCTGATTGAGAAGGAGATTAAGAAGCTTTTTGATGAAAAGATAATTGTTCCTATAATATTTTCAAGGTGGCTTTCTAATTTGGTACTAGTCAGAAAGAAGAGTTGTGAGATCAGAATCTGCATTGATTTTAGAAATTTGAACAAGGCTTCCTTAAAGGATAAATACTCTCTTCCCAAGATGGATCATATTTTACAGAATATTTTTGGATCTCAAAGGATGTCCATGCTAGATGGATTTTTAGGTTATAACCAGATATTTTTACACCCTGAAGACCAAGAGAGGACTGCTTTTACCATGCCATGGCGAACATCCATGTACGCCAAGATTCCTTTTGGTTTGATGAATGCAGGAGCAGCCTTTCAAAGAGCAATGGATATTTCCTTTCGTGAAGAGAAAGATAAATCATTTGTAGTCTACTTGGATGACATAATTGTGTTTTCAAGAAGGGAGGAATATCATTTGAAGCATTTGGAGAAAAATTTTCAAAAATGTAGAAGATTTGGTATCCCTCTTAACCCCATTAAATTTATTTTTTCTCTAACTTCTGGAAAATTTCTTGAACATATTATATCAAAGGATGGGATAAATATTTATCCAAATAGATTCAATACTATTGAGAAGATATACGTACCAAGGAACAAGAAAGAAATTCAGTCCTTTCTTTGAAAGGTAGACTTTGTTAGAATTTTCATACTGAACTTTGCTGAAATTGTCAAGGAAATTACCAACATGTTAAAGAAATGAGCTGATATTGAGTGGATTGTTGAAGCCAAGAAATCATTTTAAGAGATAAAGAAAGACCTCACTCAAGCTCCAATGCTTATTAGACCAAATTTTTCAAGTGAATTTCTGGTTTTCACATTTGCATCTGAAAATAACATAGCTAGAGTTTTATTGTAGAAAGGACAACAAGGTACAAAACAATCAATTTCATTCTTTAGCCGAACTCTTGCCAACTCAAAGCTAAAATAAAATCTTTTGGAAAAACAAGAATATGCTTTGATCAAAGCTATTAAAGATTTCAGAATTTATATTTTGCACTCTCATGTCATTGCATTTGTACCTAATACTGTGGTTAAAGATATTTTGACACAAGTTGATCTTGATGGAAAGAGAGGGAAATGGATAGCTACATTGCTAGAGTATGATATAGAGATCGGGCCTACAAAGTTGGTGAAAGGAAAGGGGTTAGAAAATTTGATGGCACAATAAAATTTTGAATGTATTGATATAAATCTCATTACAGAAATTTCAGAGCTGTCAGAGGAAGACGAAGAGTTGATACCCATTAAAGAGAAGTTCATTTTATTTGAATGGTACAGAGATATTATCTTTGTCTTGCATCATCACAGAGCTCCTTCAGAGTTGACCAAATAAAAAGCAAGGTTTGTGAAGCTAGAATCATTAATATATTGCATTGTAGATAAGAATTTGTATTGGAAAGATACTAGTGGAATCCTTTTAAACTGTTTGTTGGAAGAGGAAGATGAAAATGTTATTGAAAAATTTCATAAGGGATATTGTGGAGGAAACAACTACTGGAAAGCTACAACAAAGAAAATACTCAGAGCAGGTTAGTATTGGCCCACCATGTTCAAGGATGTCTTCAAGAATATCGCTGCTCGCCATGAATGTCAATTTTTTTATGGTAAGAAAAAACTAAATCCTTTACCTTTGATGCCAATATATCTTGCGGCACCTTTCCAACAATGGGGGTTGGATTTTATTGGTGAAATACACCCATCATCTTCACGACAGCATCACTAGATCCTAACAGCCACAAATTATTTCACTAAATGGATTGAAGCAATCCCAACAAGGCAGGAAAATGTATCAGTCATCATTCAGTTCTTGGATAAATGAAAAATTTCCAAGTTTGGTTTTCCTATGAAGATTATTACTGACAATGCACAAGATTTTAAATCCAAAAAATTAATTATCTTTTTTCATTAGTATAATATAACACTTTGACATTCAATGGCCTATTACCCCCAAGGTAATGGCCTTGTAGAATCCTCTAATAAAAGCATTGTGAGAATTATCAAAAAGGTACTGCAAGAAAACAAGAGATCATGGCATCTGAAATTGAAGTATGATATTTGGGTTGATAGGGTCTGTACAAAGTGATTCATTGGTACATCACCTTATGAATTAGTGTATGGAGCTGAAGAAAATTTTCCCACCTCCTTGGGAGTTCGTGTAATGAAACTGTTGCAAGGACTTGAAGAGGAGCCCAATGCCATTTAGAGGAGGATAAACCAGCTCATAGCTATGTAAGAAACAAGGGAGGAGGTATACAACATCCATCAATAGTCACATAATAGAGTGAAGAAAACATTTGACAGAAAGGTTGAAGAAGAGAATTTTCAGATTCAAGATGTAGTTTTAAAGTGGGAAGCCATAATTGAGGAAAAGGGGAAACATGGAAAGTTTGAAAACATCTAGAAGGGACCTTTTTTAGTAGTTGCATATCATGGAAAAAATACTTATCTACTTCAGGAGATGGATCGACAACTTTGTGCTAGAGGACCTGTCAATGGAAAGTTTCTAAAACACTACTCCTCTTTAATTTTAATGGATTTTGACTCCATTGTATATATTTCATTTTATTATGTTGTTATACTAATAAAGATAGGATCATTTTATTATGTTTTTCTACTAATAAAGACAGGTTTATCATCAAAATTGAGCCCAACGAGAAGGCCATAAGAGTTTGAAGAAGGCTTGGTGAACTTTAGAAGTTTTATTTTAAAAAAAGGATAGCACTTGAACTACATCTTCTTTTTTGTATCACAGGGGTACATCATCCACAGTGGAACCAATTTTATCACTCATTGGTATAAAAAATTCCATTGATAGGGTTCTTGTTGTCTCATAAGTCATTTTCATGAAATTTTTGAAAAAAAAATTGCATTTGGTGATATCCATCATAAGTCTAAAACCCATCCCAAACCATGTCATATGATGTGAAATCAAGATAATATCATGTAGTTGTCATTCCCATGCATTTTAATCACAAAATATTACACCAGTCATTTTTTCATAGTTTCGTAGCGAATTACAAGCAAAATCATCAGATTTCGCTGCAAAACTGCGTAATAATTCCATAGTGAATATGTCAGCAGTTAAACGGTCTTCGCTACAAAACTCGGGTTTTCTGCAGAAAGTGTTTGAGCATTGTGAGTTGTCAACTTTTGATAACACAAGTAAAGGGTGAGGTCATTTGAGTTCGTTATGATGATTTTCAAACATGCATAGCCATATTTTATGTCATTATTGTCTTTTATGGTCACATGTATCATCATCAAACTCTGAGTTGTCAAATTACCTTCTAAAACCTTACCACAAGCTTCTCTTTGTAATTTACTATTCAATCCTAGCATGTAAAGTATCCCACTGTCAATATTTAAGAGCTACTTCACCAAAAAAAACAGTTTGTTGTTCGAACTTGGTTTTGCAAGTGTCATCAACAAGTGAGGCAACAAAGAGGTATAGCATCATGGCATCGAAGAAGAAAACAAATAAGGGTGGTCATTGTTTAAGGTATGAGCCCATGGATTTGAAGCTGCTGAATGAAGATCCCACTGCTATGGAGGATTTCAGGAAGATGGGTTGCCTACAGCTATGCCAGAAATTGTAGGGTTTCCATGCATAGATTTCCAAATACTTTGCCACCAATTTTACAGGGACAACATCAAAAGTTGGGATTTTGAATTTCACAGTGTCACTAGACATCATCTCCCAAGCTACAGAAATTCGTAGAAGTGGTGAAGAATGGTTCAAAGGCACAAATTTCAGAATGTAGGGATGTGAAGAGTTTCTCAAGCAGGAGCATAGAGGAGTTGATATGACCAATGACATCCCCGGGAGTTATATGAAAGAAAATTATGCAAAGCTTCTGTTGGTGATCCAAAAATACTTCACCTGTGAAGGGAGATTTCACATGGTTTATTATTACCATATTAGAGTCCTTCTACATTTTATTGGAAAGAAACCTCTTGGCCTACCCTTCTTCTTATATAGGATTTTGGGAAATATCTTAGATAGAGTTCAGGTCAAGTCAGAAGGTAATGAAACATCAGTATTTCAGCATGGCCTGATAAAATTGTTAGTGTTGGAAGAGTTGAAAAGGTTAAACAGAGATTGGACCTATTTTCTCTTTATGAGTGGGTATGAAGTAGATATAATGACTCTGAATAAATTTTTAAAACTTAAAACTACTACATCCTCTACATCCCCAGATGCAACACAGGAGATTGGTGAAGAAGGAAGACAGATTCTTGTAGAACCAATGGACATTGAAGAAGAACCTTTGCAAGAAACTGATATCCCTCATCCAACACCTGCAAAATAAAAGATTAGAAAACAGAGCAGTAAGAGAATAACAAGGATTCATACATTGGCCAAATGAAATATAGAATACATTCTACATGCAATATATTTTGAGGAGTCCCCAATAGTGCAAGTAGAAGACATTGAAGGTGATGGAAGGAAACTGAAGAAAGGTAAGTTTGTCAAGAAATTGGATTTTTCAGGAGAGGATGATAACTTCATATTTCAGCCAAGAAAACCAATGACCAGGTCACAGATTGCAAAGAAGGCCATAGAAAAAAAAAGAGCAGAAAAATTTAGTGAAGGTATGCAGCCATAAAATATCATAGATTTATCCCCAACAACAGAGGAAGTTGTCACTATGTAGAGAAATGGAAAGGATAAGGTGGTTGGAAAATCAGAAAGAGAAATCCTCATAAAACAACTAAGACAGGCAAAGGAATAAATACTTGAGTTTAAGTTGGAAGTAGAGAAGCACAAGTATGAAAAGGCTGAGTTTGATCAAATGAGGAAAAAATGGGATAGTCAACTCTCAAATGTTTCAGAATCCATGAGTAATGCTAAAACACTGCTAAAAAGGAAAAATCCTCTAAGACTTATGGCCAAACATACTAGGAGGATGAATTTGTACCTGCAAGCTGAAAATAGATCATTACAAAATCAAGTGGAAGACCTTGAGGAACAAATGGACATGATTCAACATGAGCTGGACAAGAGAGGACTGAAAATGAAAGTGATTGAAGAACTTGAAGGCCAACCTATAGTTAACGAAGATGAAACTCCCAAAGACTTAAGAGTTGAACTGAGACATTTTTGTTATGGTTTATAGCTTTCAAGTGACATAATTTTGGCTCAGAAGATCAAATTTTGAAGAAAATTACAAAATCTGCAAATTTTTCCTTATTAGGCAGTTTCGTAGCGAGCTTTAGGGTTGAGGTCTGAAATTCGCTACGAAATTTTTGAAGAGTGTTTTTTTATCTCTAAAAGTAGTTTTATGAAGGTCCAAGGAGGGAGGTTGATGTTATTTACCTATTTTGACCTGAAAAATATTATTTGGCCAGTAGAGGTGGCAGAAGGAAAGGATAAAGGAAAAAAAGAACCTCGCTACTAAACTACGCTACGAAACTACCTAAGGTGCTTTATTTTGTAGCGAGGTGTTTTTAAATGGTTTTTTGAAGGTTTGAAAGTGTTTTGAAGCTCATCCAACCATGTGGAGATATTAAAGGATATCAGTGAAACATTATAATAGAGATTTGGCCTTCGAAAAAGTTGTATTCTTCACCAACTCAGCAAAGGACAGTTAGAAAATGTCATGTCATCGTTTCCTTAAAAATAGGATGACTATTTTTTAGTTCAGTGAGGGCATTTATTCTTTGATGATGGATAGTGTCATTCGAGCACATAACTACTTTTGATGTAATTATGCCCTCCTTTAGTTACTAGTTGTAATAAATATAATTAGAGTCCTATTAGGAGAATAACTCTTAAATGGATATGTGTATTTTTATGTTTGAGAAATAGAGTCTCAGTTATGATTAGTTGTCAAAGTGAAGGTTCGATGATCAAGAATCCTATGTAATGTAAAATAAGTCTATTTATAAACAAAATATCGAATATCAAAGGGTTGGAGAATATTGTACTAAACTGCTACTCTGTAAAAAAAATCAGTTTTAGTAATATACAGTGATATTTCGCTTCTTTACCTGAGATTCAAAGGAGGTGTTCAATGTGTTTTATGTTTTATATCTTTGATGTTTAAATATCTACAGTTAGTTTTATGTCTAATTACTCATAACTCATGGTAACATGCTTTGACTTCCTTTAGAGGTTAAACTTTTGTTTCCTTCATGTGTTCTTTGTGTGTACAATATTTTCATTGAAACATATATATATATTACGGTTCGTGCTATTGAAGACCTGGGCTCGCCTAACCATACGGTGGTGACACATGGAGGTCAACAGGTTTGGAACCTGCCTAGCTCATGTGGGCCATCCTACCAACATGCATCCCAAAAAATTAAACAACGCCAAGAACCATATCACAATTTTTGACAATTTAAAACACAGGCCTGCACTATACATGGGGTGCAGTGGGTTTCAAACTGAGTATTCCCCCAGCATATGCACCTCTGCCACCAATGATCCAATGACTTCATTTTTAACTTCACCACACACAAAACTTATAAAACTCGACCTTTATTATTCGACCGGGGGTAGCATTGGTTAAAAAAAGGGAGAGAAATGAGTTTTAGATGGAACCAATAGCATAATGGGAGGATGGAAACCTAATAGGGGTATATTTTTTATGCTAATAAGATTCCATTGGGGTCAGGAAGTTGGAATGTTAGAACGGGGTAAAATTTATAGTCTTTTTTCATAATTTTTCGCCGGGAATCCAACCGTGTAGACTGTTTCTCCAGCAGAGGTCTCCATTTTCAGACCATCCCTAGAAGTGGAGGTATAAGGTGTCATTTTGTAATTTCTTGTAAGTTATTTCTACTACCATTTAATGAAAGAGGCCTCCCCACATTGACCAGGGCCAAGAGACGTAGCCAACATTGGGTGAGCTTTGTAATGAAATCACCTTGTGTCTTGATCTAATGTTTTCTTTTGATTTTCACTTCTTTTCATGTGTTTATGTTACTTTTTTGTATGTTATTTTATATGTAATTATGTATGAATCCATGAAGTAAAATATTTGGATCAGTCATGTTTAGCTTCCATTGTACTTAGAGGATTAGCCGGAAGTGCAGGCATAAGAAACCATGGAGGTTCAAGAAAATAAATTCTATTCTTTTTATGATGACGATTAAGAAGCTGAAGTACATGAGGAAGGAGGGGATGATATAGATGCACTACCGGATAATGGTGATATTGAAAATTACTATAGGGTGTTTTCTGACTACATGCAAGCACAACTGCATAGGAAAAATGATCTCATATCTTCTAGGAAGATATCTACAATAAAAGGCCAAAACGAGGAACCTTCTCCCCAAAATTATCCTAAATCAAGGAAAAGAAACCTTTAGACTCAGTCTCACCTAAAAAAAAAGAGCCCTTAGATCCCATCCCTTAACAAGCATGAAGCGTCTAAAATAGAAAATCACCCTTACCACCCAAACTAGTCTATCATAGGGAAAAATAACCTCCTAAGGTTGTCGTATCAGAAAGAAGTTTTACTGATTTTTATCTCCAAAAATAATTAGAGAAGGTAAAAATATTTTTCTCATTGACTGAATTGTTAAAGCATCCCAATTATAAAGCTCAGGTGTCTCAGTTCATGTGTCCACCCACGACAACGCTCTACATGATGTTTAACCTCCAAGAAGAAAGGCCCATGGTATTATTTGGACCTAATGTTGAAGAACAAGACTCTTCCACCACCCATTTTTATGTTACCTTGGTAGTGCATGGCATTTTGCTAGATAATTTCATGCTAGAAAAAGGTGATTCTCACAACCTGATGCCCTTATCAATCATGGAGCAATTGGGGCTGCAAATATCTAGACCATATAAATATTTTTATTCCTTTGACTCCAAGAGAGTAAATTTTCTAGGGATGGTTAAATATTTGGTGGTAAATTTGGCCCAGATCCCTATAAAAAGTGTAGTGATGGATATTGTAGTTGTTGGCATCCCTACAAGGTTTGGTATGCTCTTATTTAGGTCATGGGGGTCTAATATTGGAGGATCCATTAAATTTGATTTAACTAATGCTACCATCCTGGTGTTTGATGGAGAAGAAAGGATAATGTATAGAGAATCGAGGTTTGTAAAGACAATTACAAGAGCTGATTTTTCAAATAATGCCCATGTATATGGTAAAGAGGAATAGTTTTCTTGCTTGTTTTTGGAGGAAGATGATCTAATATTTGAAGAAACATAAGAAAGTCTTGAGTGCAGCTAAATGGGAAACATATATTTTTGATATCCCTAAAAGGAATTTTGAACCCCCTCCTTCAAATTGGAGTTTTAGCCCACTAATAATTTTGTTGAATATGAGACTTTGGTCCTTGGGATACAAGCTGCAAGAAACCTCAATATTGAGTGCTTGGATGTGTTTGGAGATTCAAAGCTACTAGTGAAATGAATAAAATATTAGTGTCAAACCAAGCATCCAATACTAAAGGATTATTGTAATGAGGTCTAGGATCTGATTGATAATTTTTTCCTAGCCTTCAACATCCAATTCTTGCCCAGAGAAAGAAATCAGATGGATGATTCTTGGGCTAAACTTTCAAGAAATTTTAAAAATCCTCAAAATCCACTTCTTAGGTATGAGGTTGAAGTCATATATAGACCATCAGTACCAGATAATGTCAGAAATTAGCAGGTATTCGTAGATGAAGAGAATATTAAATTATTCATGGATGTTATTGGGGAATTCTAAAATTAAGTAATTAACAAGGAGGGGGAGAGGATGATAGATGGACAATAGGCCAGTTCATAAGAAAACATTGCAGGACACAAGATTTTATAGTTGTAGGGTAACACTATCCCTAGGGATTTGGTTCCTCTAGATAGGTTGTTCAACTCAAAATATGTAGCTACCAAACCACCTAAACATGAAATTGAGGAACAAGTGGAGGACTATAACATTGGTTCATAAAAGGATCCCTTGATAATCAAGCTAGAAAATGGAATCCCCCATATAGACAAGTAGTGGTATATGAACCTTTTCAAATATTATAAGGATGTGTTTACTTGGTCTTATGATGATGTAAAAACATTTTATAATATTATTTAGAATAAGATTCCTTTGAAGGGTGGCTTGGTGAAACCATACAAGCATAAGCTTAGGAAAATCAATCCTCTTCTACTCCCATATATTGAGAAGGAGGTAAGCGAGTTACTCCAAGAAAAAATAATTATGCCTCTAAGATATTCAGACTAGGTGGAAAATATGGTTCTTGTATGAAAAAAAAATGGAGTGATAAGGTTTTGTGTGGACTTCAAGAATATTAACAAAGCCTCATTAAAATGCAATTACCCGTTGCCTGAAATGGATTATGTTTTGTAGAAGGTGATAGGATTAGATAAGCTGTCCATGATGGATGCTTTTTCTAGATACAATCAGGTAGTTTTACATCTTGAAGATAAAAATAAAATTTCTTTCACCACACCCTAGGGAACCTTCATGTATGCCAGAATGTCATTAAGCCTCATAAATGCTAGAGCCACTTTCCATAGAGCTATGGATATAGAATTTGTGGGAGATAATTATAGGTTTGTGGTAATTTACCTAGATAGCATTACTCTCTTTTCAAAAATAGATGAGGAACATATTGAACACCTATGACTTACTTTTGAGAAATGTAGGAAATAAGCATTGTCCCTGAATCCTAAAAAATACAAGTTTTTTGTAAGTGAAGGAATTTTTTTAGGGAACATATTGGAAAAAGAGGGGGTGAATAATGTTTCTAAGAGTGTGGAAGCCATCAACAACATCCCATTACCAAGTAATAAGAAATATTTTCAGGCTTTATTAGGAAGAATTAACTTCTTGAGGAGATTCATACTAAACTATGAAAAGATAAGAAATTACAGTAATGTGGAAGAAAGATAATGAAGTAAATTGAACTCTAGAGTCTCATGAATATTTTTGTAGAATTAAATGGACTTTCAAATAAGATCTTGTGTTGGCTAGCCCAGATTACAGGAAACCATTTTTCATATTTTCTTTTGCTTCTCCTCATACAATGGTTGTTGTCTTATTGCAAAAAAATAGTGAGGAGCACGAAAACCCAATAAGATTATTTAGTCAAGTGTTTCAAGAGGTTGAGATAAAAAATAACATCCCAGAGATGTAGGCTTATGACTTGGTAAAATATTTGAAGGCTTTTAGAATCTATGTCTTGCAATCCAACATAATTTCTTATGTTCCTACAATGGGCTTGAAATACATTCTTGTATAGGGGGATTGTAACAACCTTGGTGAAATTCCATGTAATAAAAGTTAATAAAGTAAAAATAATAACCAAGGTCATGGGGCACATATTTCCAGCTGAACGTTGGTAAAACCATCCTAGTGTGGGTGTGCATATGGTCTATTATGGTTATAGAAATTGGCAGAGGAAATGGCTAAGGCTTTAGAAAGGCAAAGTGGAATTTATGGGCATTTATTTATGAAATAATGGAAAATAGGAGAAAAGGAAGGTGAAAGGGCTCAGGTTGTATGTGAGAAGGAAAATGAAGGGAAATAATGGAAAATGAAGGAAATAGAGGTCTCATTAATATAAAGGCTTATGATGATCAGTTCATGACTTTTGTTTAGTGTGGTTTTCATGATGTCATTGTTCTCCATCTCTCTCTCTCATACTCTTGGATACCTAGAATTTTCTTGGAGCACCCTTGGAGAGTGTGGCATAATTGGAGATTTAGATAAATAAGGCAAAGTAAGAGCATGAAATTGAAAGAGGACATCAATATCAATGGCTACAACATGTCTTGATTGCAGTTACCAAGTTGCATGTATGTTTTCCTCACTAGTTTTGGCATGCATGTTCTATGCATGTGGTTTCTTGGACATGATTTTTCATTTGAATGGAGGAGTTCCTCGATTAGAAGTGGATTTTCCTAGCCTTTCCATTTCCTAGATATCCATGGTGTTGTGGGTTCATTTTCATTGATTTTTTACTAGTTGGTTCTCATGTGCCTTTTGTTGTGGGTTAAGTTATTAGTTCCTAGAAGCCTTGGTTGGAAAAATTCTCTAGAAGCCCGACGAAAAACTGTGGGTTGACTTACTAGCCTTAGAATCCTTGGTTGGAAAAACACTCTAAAATCACTAAGTGGGTTGAGTTACTAGTCGTGGAAGCCCTGGTTGGACAAATGCTCTCGAATCCATGAAACAACTTGGGTTGAGTTACTAGTCCTGGAAGCCCTAGTTGGAAAAAATGATATGGAGCCTTGGAATAGCTTGGGTATAGACCAATCCATGAGGGTTGTGATTTTTGACCATGAGGTGGAATCACTGGTTGAGGGTTGAGGTGGTTTAGTATCTAGAAGCCCTAGTTTGGTTTTGATGGATTTGTTTTATGAGATCCCACATTCATGCTTGGAATATGGTACAAGGGTGGCTGGATGAAGAGATATTTGGCTTAGCCATGTCTATGGCTAAGTGGAACGTGGAAGTCGCAGACTTGGTTAAATTTTTTTTTTATATGGAAAAACAACCTCATTTCCCCTTGTATTCATGGGTAAATATGCTTGTTATTTTGTGGCTTCTATGGCTATTATGTGCTTTCTACTTCTATTATTTATATGCTCGTTATGACTGAGTTTTATGATGGTGATGATGTATGGCTCTCATCATTTTTTGATTCGTAATTGAATGAACAAAGCATATTTTCCCAAATGCACTATAATTTGGTCCATTTGATGAAGAAACAATACTTTTTAGTGATTATAATATAAGTATGAGACCCATATGCTCAGATATGTTATTTAAACATGTAGATTACATATTTGTGATATGCTAGTTAAAAAACTTGTCATGGATAGTAGGGGTCTAGTCAAGTACTTGTTTGAATATTTTCTTGTGCATCATTGTTTCACTACTATATTTCATGTTTGAACCCTTCATTGAGTTTTGGGCCGTGACCTAGATCTAGGCTTCAAAATGTGGTTCAAATCTCGATTATGTTGGCACATATCTATGGTAAATTCCCTGGATGCATGAATGAATATGCAAGGGGAGAATCTATAGCCTCCCAGATGCACCCATGCCTATACTGTGGGAGCGTACAGGAGCTTGAAGGTATAAAACCTCAGTGGGACCCAGGGGCTAGATACTTGAGTGGTTGGGTTGGCTCTTAGAAGTTCTGTTGTTGATTTGGAAGGTATGTTTGATGTTTTTCCATAATTCCACTTCCTTAAGGTCACGTAGGAGGTCAAATATGATGATAGTAACTCTTCATCACATGTTTACCCTAGTTGTCCAGTTACTTGGGTAGATGTGGGAGGAGGGTTTTATAGAGTGGTGTCATAGCATGGTTAACCCCTTGGACTAGATAGGTGGTGTGTGTTGGTCCTACACTCATGTCGGTTGCATGTGTGTTAATCATCCTTGCACTCTATGTGCTTTTTGCATATGATTGATGTCGGTCATGATCGTGGTGATGTCACGATGTGGAAGAGGATGTTGTTGTTGTGGAATGTGTCATTATGAGTGTATGATTGCTTACATTTTTTTTATACATTTTGAGTTCTTATATGTATTTTCCATGTATTCTTGGTCACATGTTGTTACACTTTGTCGCATGTATTGTCTATTTATGCTTGGTTACATGTTGTTTATTCTTGTGTATTGTATGTGGTTATGCTTGTGTATTTTCTATGCTTATGTTTGTGTATTGTTCGAGTACATTGGTATGGTGGATGTTTTCATGCATGAGTTCATGGTATGTGTAGTGATTTCGTAATGCATTGACAACTAGAATCGAGCTAGAATGATGTTTATATGTTAATACACGTATGTGTTATATGTTTATATGGTGATATGATTATATCTATACATGCATTACATTCATTGGTTGATCTTGTAAACGAGATATTCTCCCTGAATTATGCTAAGGTACATTTGTTTATTGTGATTTCGTTTAGCTGACATAGTATGCATTACAGGAAAGAAATCAAAGATGAATTGAAATATGGTAGAATACAAATAATCTCCTTATGAATCAAATGAGTAGCATGGTGCTGGAAACTCTTTTTTCTTGGAAGACACATTGAAAAGTTTAAAGGAAGAAATAAGGAGTTGCAAAGTAGATAATGATAGAATCCTATAGGAAGAGGAAAAGAAAAAAAAGCTTAATGCACTAATCCTTCAAAGTTTATTAGATTTGTAGAAATAGGAACCACATCCGATCAACTATGGACAAGAGGATGGTACTAATGGGTCATTTGGAGGTACCTATCCTCGTTTTCATAGGTCGGATAGAGATGAAATGATTAGAGATGTCAGGTATCATTCTAGTTGTGGATATGATATGCATGATGATCATCATAATTATCATCCTTACAGGAGAAGGAATAGGAGGTATTTTCTGGATGAGTTTAAGAAAGAAAAGAAACATACATTTGACAGATAGAGGAAGAAAACATAGGATTTAGAGACATGGTTACCTGGTATGAAGAAGTTATTTAGGTTACATGATTACTCATAAAATATGAAAGCCAGAATAACTACATTCACCCTCAGAGGTAAAGCACATATTTGGTTGGAAGATGTGAAGAACGTGAGAGATATTTATGAGGACGAACTGACTTGGAGTGAGTTCGAGAAAATATTCTAAAAGAAGTATCTATTAGAGAGATACTATGATGACAAGGAAAAAGAGTTTTATGAGCTAAATATGGGATATATTATTGATGAGGAGTACACCAACAGGTTATTGGAGTTATTGAGGTATGTGCCTTACCTCAGGGAGGAGAAGGCCAAGATTCAAATATTCATGAGTGGGTTTCGTATAACATTCAAAGAGATGATTGATTTTAATGAGCCTAGATCATTGGAGGAGGCCATTCAGAAACTAAATACTTTTTATGAGTAGTCAAAGCATTGATCTGAGACTAAATTGGACTAGAATGGTAATTCAAGGAAGAAAGGAAAATAGGACAAGAAGCAAGCAAGACCTCATGATACATGTAAGAAAGAAAATGTTGCACCACCTAATAAGTTCAATACATCTAGTAGAAGATACAAATTTCAATCCAAGGAGCAAAATAAGAATGAAGTCTGGAAGCCTTTACAGTGTTGTACTTGTGAAAATATCATTGTAGTAAATATTTTCCATGGCATCATGGTGGTAGACCGCAGATCTATAGGGCGTAGGAGCTACAAACAATTGGATATGTTGGAAAGTGTATTCCCAAGATCTATGCAGTATTGGATAATAGGTAAGAATATCACCAGGCATCTAATACCAATATGGGAGGTTATATTTGTGATCAATTTGTTTCTATTTTGATTCAACGTGGATCTAATTATAGTTAAGTTAGTCCTAGCCTAGTGGATAAGTGTGGTTTGAATAAATAAGTGCATGTATAGTCTTAGTTAGTGAAGTTGGCTACATGTACGAAGAAAAGAGTTCACTACTGAGTAATAGCTTGTGCTTTTTAGTTAAATGGTATGCCTACAACAACACACTTGAACATATTTCCATTGGGGTCATATAGTATTCTATTGGGTATGGATTGGCTATATCTTCATAGGACCAAGGTAGATTTTTATGACAAAGCCACTGAGTTCTTGGATGAAAATGGTGAATAAAGAGTCTTATAGGGTAAGAAGAAAGAAACATTAGTGAGAATGGTTACAAATATGCTAGCTGAGCATGGTCACATGGAAGGGTGTGTGTTGTTTGCATTGAATATTTCTAGTGAAAAAGGTAAGAAAGTTGAGGATGTCGATGTTTTGAGCATGTACCAAATTCTATAGTAATTTCAGAATGTATTTCCCATAGAAATTTTAGAGTTTCCACCTCACAAGGAAGTATACTTTCCTATTCAATTGGTACCATGGGAAGTGCCAACATATAAAGCACCTTACAGGATGAGCACACCTGAGTTGGTAGAGTTAAAGTTGCAATTGAAGGAAATGCTGGACAAGGGATACAGTAGGCCAACTGTATTGCCAAGGGTTTCACTGATATTGCTTGTCAAGAAGAAAGATGGTACTCTCAGACTATGCAATAATTACAGGAAGTTGAATAAAGTGACCTTCAAGAACATGTATCTATTGTCAAGGATTGATGACTTGTTTTATGAGCTGAAAGGAGAAACAATGTTCTCAGAGTTTGATCTAAGATTTGGATATCGTCAGGTACGCATCAAGGAAGATGATATTAAAAATACAACCTTTCAGACCAGGTATGTGTATTATGAGTTTGTTGTAGTTCCTTTAGGTTTTACTAATGCTCTAGATACATTTATGTGCTTAATGAATAGTGTGTTGTGTACTTATCTGGAAAAGTCTGTTACTATATTCATTGATGATATATTGGTATATTCTAAGAATGAGGAGGAGCATGCCAGAAATTTAGCAACAATGTTGATATTGTTGAGGGAGCATCAATTGTATGCTAAGCTCAAAAAATTTAGTTTCTTCTAGACTGAGGTACATTACTTGGGACATGTTGTTTCCAAGGAAGGCATCATAGTAGATGCATAAAATATAAGGGCCATCATGCAGTGCATAGCGCCTAGGAATGTGGATGAGGTGAGATCCTTCATAGGATTGGTAGGTCATTACAGGAGGTTCATTAGGAACTTTTCACAGATTTCTTGTCCTTTTACATCATTTTAGAGGAAAGGTAAGAAGTTGGAATTGACATAGGAGTGTGAAGCGAGTTTCGAGCAACTTAAGTAGTTGTTAACACATGATCTAGTGTTAAATATTTCAAATCCATAAAAAGAGTTTGTATTATGTACAAATACTTTCAAGAGATGACTTGATGGAGTCCTTATGTGGGATGGATAGATGGTATGCTATGAGTCACAAAAACTACATGAGCATGAACAAAACTATTTGATGCATGATCTTGAGTTAGCAGTGATAATACTTGAATCGAATATGTGGAGGCACTATATTCGGGGTAGATGGTTTGTATTGATGAGTGATCATAGTGGATTGAGGTATTTATTTGACTAGCCAAATATAAACACCAGGCAAGCTAGATGGTTGGCCAGGATTAGTGAGTTTTAATTTTAGATCATGTACATCAAAGGTAAAGAGAGCAGACTTGCATATGATCTCAGGAGGCAGATACATGTAAATCACATAGAAACTGGGATCTCCTATGGGAAATGTTTATAGGATAAGATCTTCCAAGCAGGACAATGGGAATACAGCTATATGGAAATTCTGCATAGGTTGCAGTCGACTACAGGATCAGGTACAAGTAGTAGTATAGGTATAGGTACAGGTACAAGAGTATAGGATGTGGAATATCGTCTCATGGGACATGGCTTGGTAAGGTTTAGAGACATGATATATGTGAAAAATATAATTGAGCTCAAGAAGGTTATCTTGAGTGAGTTTCATGTGAAACCACATTTGGGTCACCCAGGCTACTAGAACGAACTGACTGTAGTAAATAAGTTCTACTATTAGCCAAATTTGAAGAAACATGTAGTAGTGTTTATGGCTAGGTGCTTAGATTTTCAATAGGTTAAGGGATAATGTAAGCATACATGTGGATTATTACAACTCATTGCGATTCCATAATGGAAATGGCAGGTCATTTCCATGGAATTTATTACATGTTTTACTAGGACAGTGAGACAACATGATTATATCATGGTAGTTGTGGAAAGGCTGAAAAAGGTAGAACATTTCACTCCAATGAAGTCTACATTATCATCTAGGAATGTAGCATAGGTATTTATCAGAGATATGGTTAGATTTCATGGTATTCCACAAAATATTATGTTAGATAGGGATGAAAATTTCACATTCAAGCTTTGGAACTAGTTTTTTGCAGGTTTGGGCATAGAGTTGGCCTTCACCGTAGCTTATCATCCACATAAATATGGAAAAAAAGAGAGGCTCAATAGGATATTGGAGGAAATGTTGAGGTGTATGTGATGCATTAGCAATGAAAGTGGGAAGAGTATGTTCCATTGGTATATTTCGCTTACAAAAATGGGTATCAAAAATCATTGGATGAGTCCATTTGAGGAATTGTAGGGGAAGTGTCACAATACTCCCATCACTTGGAGTGATCTGGTTAACAGGGTTTTGATTGGACCAGACATGATGACATATATGGAACATTAAAAATAGTTAATAAATAAGAAATTGAAAGCAACACAAGATAGCAAGAAGATTTATCCAGATTGGAACATTTTGTTTAGGGGTTTCTAGGTTGGGGAACAAGTGTACTTAACATCAACCCCAAGAAGAGCTCCTTGCAGATTGGATCATGTGCCAAGTTGGCACCATTTTTTTGTGAACCTTTCAATATTATTTAGGGGATTTGGTCAATAGCCTATCAACTTTCACTGCCTTCAACAGTGAAATTCCATGATGTTTTCCATCTTCCATTGCTTAAAAATTATGTTAAATATGTTGATCATGTGATCGACTAGTTTGCATTGCACATGCATCCAAAAGGAGAATTATAATTGGAGCCTCAATGCATTTTGAAAAGAAAAATGATCATGATCTGAAATCAAGAAATCCAAAAGGTTAAAGTGTAGTGAAAACACTTTGGGCCTGATGAAGCTACATGGGAGATGATAGATCAAATGTGGGCTATGCATCCATCCTTATTTGTTGGTTCAACAACTGTTTTGGTATATGTTGTTCTGATTTTTGGTATATGTACATATGTGTGTGGATGTAAATACTGCCATGATCTATGTTATTATAAATTTCCAAACAACAGTATGGGTGTAATTTCATTATGTTGCTATATTTTTTATGTTGTCATGTTTTTTTGTTATCAGTAAGATGATCATTGTAAATATTGCAATGAACTAAGTTAGAAAGCTCCATGTGAAGTATGTTTTGCTACAACTGTCTTGTTTGTTATAGGTCTTGTTGAACAACAAGGATGGTGTTCCCCCAAGGGGGAGGGTTCTGTAAGAACCCTGGTGAAAATTCCATGTAATACAATTTAATAAAGGAAAAATAATAACCAAGGTCATGGACACATATTCCAAGATAAATGTTGTGAGAAACATCCTAGTGTGGTTGTTCATATGGTTTATTATGGCTATGTAAATTGGAAAAGGTAATGGATAAGGCTTTGGAAAGGAAAAGTGGCATCCATTGGCATTTATTTATGATAATAATGGAAAATATGAAAAAAGGGAGGCGAAAGGTCACAGGTTTCCCGTGTGGAGGAAAATGAAGGAAAATAATGGAAAATGAAGAAAATAAATGGCTCATTAATCAAAATTATTTTGAGGATCATTTCATGGCTTTTTTTCATTGTAGTTTTGGAGCTCTCATTATTATCTCTCTCTGTCTCTCTCTCATACTCTTGGATACTTGGAGTTTTCCTGGACCACTCATAGAGACTGTGGCATACTTGGATATTTGGAGAAGGAAGGAAAAGGAAGAGTAGGAAAGTGCAAGAGGACATCAAGGTAGTAGTTACATCGGGTTTTGATTGCAGAAACCAACTTGCATGTATGTTTTCCTCAATAGTTTTGCATGCATAGTGTATGCATGTGGTTTCTTGGTCATTATTTGTCATTGGCATGGAGGATTTCCTGGATTGGAAGTGGATTTTCCTAGCCTTTCCATTTCCTAGATAGTCATGGTGTTGTGGGTTTAGTTTCATTGTGTTTTTTTTGGTTGGCTCTCATGTGCCTTTGGTTGTGGGTTGAGTTATTAGTACCTGGAAGCCTTGGCTGGAAAAATGCTCTAGAATCTCTATGGAAATATTTGGTTTGAGTTACTAGTCCTGGAAGCCTTGGTTGGAAAAGAAATCTGGAAGCCGTAGGTGGGTTGAGTTACTAGTCCTGGAAGCCCCGGTTGGAAAAATGCTTTGGAAGCCTTCTAACAAATGGGTTTGAGTTACTAGTCCCAGATTCCCTCATTATATCAGACACACTAGAGCCCTGGAAGAGCTTGGGTAGAGACCAATATATGATGGTTTTAATGTCTGACCGTGAGGTCCAGTCACTGGTTGATGGTTAAGGTGGTTTTTCCTTTGGAATCCCTTATTTGATTTTGATGGATTTGGTTTATGAGGCCCCACATTCATGCTTGGAATGTGGCACAGGGGTGAGAGAGCGAAGAGAGCTTAGGCTCATCCATGTCTATGGTAGGGTGTAATGTGGAAGTCCCAGACTTGGTTACATTTTTTTATGGAAATAAGAGCTCTTTTCCCTTTATATTGATGGGTAAATATACTTGGTATTTTGTGGCTTATATGGTTGTTATGTGCCTTCCATTTCTATTTTTTATATGTTGGTTATGACTGAGTTTTACGATGGTGATGATTTAGGCTCTCATCATGTTTTTAGTCATAATTGAATGAACAATGCATCTATTCCTAAACTAACTATAATGCGGTTAATGTGATGAAGCAACAATGCTTCTTAGCGATTCTTAGATAACTATGAGACCCATATCTTTAGATATGTTATTTGAAAGCTGTATACTACATGTTTATGATATGTTTCATGAAACTTCTATCAAGTCTAGTAGGGGTCCAGTCAATTCTTTGTTCAAATGTTTGCTTGTGCATGATTGTTTCATTGTTATATTGAATTTATGAACCTGTCATTTAGTTCTGGGTAGTGACCTCGGCTCTGGGCCTAAAAAAGTGGCTCAAATATCATTGACGTTGGCACAAGTCCATGAGAAAAATTCCTTGGTTGCACACGTGCATTATTGCGGAAGCATCCAGAGCCTCCCAGATGCACTGATGCCTATACTATGGAGTGCTCATGGGTTTGAACGTCGAAAACCTCAGTGGGACCTAGGGGATGGATACCTGAGTGGTTGGGTTGGCTCTTGGGAGTTTTTTTCTTATGTGGAAGGTTATTTTTATGTGTTTCTTTCAATTCCACTTCCTTAGGGTCACCTAGGAGGTTGAATATGATCAAAGTAACTCTTCGTCACATGTTTACCATATTTGGCTAGTTACTTGAGTAGATATGGGGGGAGGATGCAACAAGGATAATGAGGGAAAAAGAGGTAGATGGATTTCAAAAATCCATGAGTATGACATGGATATGAACCCTACAAAGCTCATTAAAGGGAAGAGGTTGGTTAAAATTCTAACATAATCAAATTGTCGAGCATTGGGCATAAAATTATTGGGTGAAAAGGATGGAGAAGGTGGAAATATGGAGAAAAAACAAGAGATAGAAACATTAGCCCATAAAATTTAGATGAATAATATTGTGTCCCACTTGTATAAATATATCATTAATTATTTTCTTTTTCTGAGGTGCCTGTTAAATTTTGATAAGGTGAAGTATAAGGCTTTGCGAATGGAGACCCAAAAATTTATTGTCTTAAATGGCCTTGTACTGGAAAGAGCTCGTGGGAATTTTGTTTCTGTGTTTGGTTGATGAGGAAATTAGCAAGGTGATGGATGAATTCCATGGTTCTGTTTGTGGAGGAAGTTATAGTTGGAGAGATACAACACACAAAATCCTCAAAGAAAGTTTTTATTGGCCAAAAATGTTTGGAGAGGTTCATACCTATGTTCGGGCTTGTGAGAAGTGTCCAATGTTTACTAAGAAACAAAAATTAGGATCTTGTCTGCTAATACCTATTTTTGTTCAAGAAAAATTTAGAAAGTGGGGGTTAGACTTCATTGTAGAAATACACCCACTCTCAAACAATCAACATAGATGGATACTTACAACCACTGACTACTTCACTAAGTGGGTGGAAGCAACCCTAGCCAGGAATGAAACTGATGTTGCGGTTATTAAATTCATGGAGGAAAACATTCTTTCCAGGTTTGTATTCCCCAAGAATATTGTGACTAACAATGCTCAAGTATTTAAGTTAGAAAATTCATCATTTTTTGTCAAAAATACAACATCATAGTAGGTCACTCAACCGCCTTCTCCACACAGGGAAATGGATTAGTTAAAACTTCCAATAAAACCTTAGTAAGGATTTTAAAGAAAATAATATCAGAAAATTAGAGAAATTAGGACTCACAACTAATTTTTTTCTTGTGGGGAAATAGGGTTACCACCAAGAGATCCACTGGGAAATCCCCTTCTGAGTTGGTTTATGTAAAGGCTACAATTTTTCCCATACATCTAGCTATTCCTATAGTGAGAATCCTGCAAAATATTGAGGAACATCCTAATTCTTTAACGAGGAGGATGAATCAATTGGTAGAACTTTAAGAGAGAAGAGAAAAGGTAAGCCATAATTTGATCAGTTATCAAGAAAAACTAAGTTCTTGTTCTATATGAAGCCAAAAGACAAACATCTCCAGCCATGGGATTTATTTCTAAGGTCAGATGTTAGAAGGGAAGAAAAAGGAAAGAATTGAAATTTGACCCTCTATGGTTGAGGCCTTTCAGAATTGTTGAAGCTAAGGGTAACAATACCTTCTTGTTGGAAAATATGGACGGTGAAGTGATCGAACTGTGTGTAAGCAAAAAGTTTCTAAAACATTACTTTCAACACTAAAGGAATCCAATCCCACTCATTGTAAATACCTATGAGCCATTTGTAAATAACCATTTTGCATTAATTTTTCTATTACTTATTTTGTTTGCATAGTTTTCAATAAAATGATTCCATATGCAAGGAGTAAGGCACTAGTCCACATGCTCTCAGTTCATTGTGTCCAATACATTGTCCTAAATTGAAGCCAATGTTGTTTACTTCTTTGAAGTTTTTAAGAGTATTAAGAGTCATTATCATGTACTATTAAGATAAAATTTAGCTAAATCAACATTTAGGAACACTACTGTGACCTAGATCCCTAGAGAATAGCTTAAAAAATAAATTCATGCTTATGTGACCCTTATTCACAAGTGTAATATGGTAGAGGAAAGGCCTACATGGGCACACACACACTTGGTTAACGATCAAGCAGTTTATGGGTAGATCACTGTCCATCTCTGCCTGACCGCCCCCCAGAAATAGTTTAGAGGGGTAAATTGCATAGATGTTAAATGGTTCCACCCCCCCTCCCCAGCATTGAAAAGTTAGATCTTAACCTAACAATCTAGATCAACTTCAGGGGATGAGTGCAAGATTCAACCATCCACCATTTGACCCGCTTGAGGATGGTGGGGAACAGGTGTTGAGTGGGCCCCACCCGCTCACGCACTTTTTCAAGTGAGCTGAAATTTAAAAGGTAAATGGTAACAACAACCTCCCACTCCTATCCACCTATTCCCTACCTTTTTTCAACCTCATCCTGCCATGTGTTCCCCCCTCATGACATCACCTCACATCATCTGAACATTGTCTCCTCCAACTATAAAAATACCTTTTGACCTCATATTTTTTAAATTATTTTGTGAGTTCCCAGTATGCTCTCTCCCACTTTTCTTGCACTAAACACCATTCAAATGGTCAATCATCCCAGGACCTCCTCCTGACATCGTTTTCAAACTCCTCCACAATGACCAGGTAACTAGTTACCCTTTTCCGCCTATAAATTTCTTAGTTAATTTTGAAAATGAATAAGTCATCCCCCGAGACCCAAAAAATTAGTGAAGCCAAACCCTCTGCCAACCTTAACCTCCTTATGGACATAGAAGCCTAAATTGCAGACTTTGTATGTGCCTATCACCTTTTTGGCCTTTGTTTGACTTTCTTTTAGGCCATGTCAGGGGGGAAGACCCCTTCTAGGTAGTGGGTTTATTTTTGTACTATCAAATCACATTCTTCCTGCATTACATCCCCAAATCCATCTCCTAGATGGCTGCAACCTACATTGAGAAGAAAAACTACTTATTTTATTCCCTTGATCAAAATAGTTGAAGTAACCATATAGTTGATTTGAAAATAGTTTGTTTACCCCTCTTCTTCTTAACCTCAATATTTCACTAATTTCACCCTAGTCTACCACTACTCCACCCTCCCAGTAAATGAACAAAAATATTTCCTACAGACGATCCTAGCACCTAGCCTATGTTGGACATATGATCCCCTTAAAGAATGTAGTAGAGGAAGGCTTTGTAGGTCGAGAAGAGGAGCACACAATGCAGAGTCTATTTTGAGTCATAGGGGCTTTGGGATGGGTCAAAGGCCCTTATTATCTAATGGGATGCAATTGTTTTGTGAAAATTGGACTCCACCCATTGTTTTGGACCATGGTATTGTAAATGCCAAACCTATATAAGGATTATATATATAATTCATAGGAAGAGGAGAAGAAAAAGGGAAGAAAATATTAAAATATATATCTTATAAGATGCATTTTTATGTGAGACTATTTTGAGTTCGATTATATGTTTTTGGTTAGAGGAAAGGATCCTATAGCTATGTGTGCAAAGTCCCTAGAAAGTTTGCAGTTGTGTGCCATTAGGGGAATTTTGAGGTCTAAAATGGGCCTCCTAAGAAAAATGTACAACCAAAATAAACTATATAAGAACCAATAGGATTCAAGATGATGATTTCAACCATGGGGGATGATTCACCATTTTTAAAGTAAAAGGGTAAAAAGATTAAAAAATAATAAAATAATAAAACTACTTTTCAACTAATATTTTCAACTTATCTCCGAAATTTTTTAATCAAATTTCGAGCGGGAGTACACAATGGATGCAAAATTTAATTCCCCATCTAGGGAGTACCCATGTTGCATACTTTTGATGGAATCTGCTATGTGAAAAATGGGAAATGCATGAAAAAACGTGATTGCAATAATTTTTTTTTCATGTATTTCTCATTTTTCACGTAGCAGGGTCCATCGAAAGTATGCAACATGGGTAATCCTTGGATGATGAATTAATTTTTTCATCCAACGAGTATTCCTGCTTGAAATTTGAGTAAAAAATTTGGGAGATAAGTTGAAAAAAGTAGTTTTTTCTTTGTTCCATCTAAACTTTGATGATGTCATCAATTATTATTTTATTATTTCCACTATTATATTATAATTTCCTTAGGAGGCCCATTTTAGACCTCAAAATTCCCCTAATGGTAGACCCCTGCAACTGTGTACGCAAGGCCCTGCAGCTATGTATACAAGGCCCTGTAGCTATGTGCGAAGGGTGGAGCTGAATGTATGAAAATGATCTAGCTATTAATGAAAAAAGTATTGGATATATCTCAGTTCTGTTGATGTGTTTTTCTTTTACTTATTGTTTATGAATGTCTATGATGAATAAGGATTTTGATTTTTAATTGAATAACATAGTATGGTTTATGGTTGTTTACTTTGTTTAATGCTTGAATAAGTATGATTATGCAGTCTTTTAGTATGTTCAACATATGTGTATAACAACGCTTGCATTGTTGATAAATCTAACCTTCGAATTTCTATAAATAAGGAAAATACCTAAAGCCATATTTCTCTATCCATATGGATGTAGAATCCTGGTTCTAGCATCCCCCTATATTGGCTCGGGTGAGACTTGAGTCTCCACAAGAAGATTGTTACTGAGAGGGCCAATAACAGTGGGTTTTGTTAGACGACGCAATCACTTTGAACCTAGGTCTAGGCCCCATCAAGGCATCATTCCTATATGGAGGTCGTAGGGAATTAGTGTAGATATTGATGGAGTTGGTGTGTTGGTCAACTTTGAAGTTATTAATATAGTTGATGATTGTAATATGTAACCTGCATTATTTGGATTTTACTGGGCTTATGATATGGATGCTATAATAAACCTGAAGAAGTGGCAGATGATATTTGAAAAGAATGGCACCCTACTTGTTGTGCCATTAGATCCTTCTGAAGGTGTGTGCTATACAAAGCCTCTCCAACATGAGTATGAGGATGGTGAGTTTGATCAGATATGTAAGCTTCCTGCGCAAGATGAAGACTGGATTAACCCCACAACAGATGCTAGAATATGTTGGGAGCATGATAGTTCACGCATTTCAGATTCTAATGAAGAGCTAGAGCATTGGTAGAATCATTTGCATGAAGTAACTATTAAGCATTGTAATAGGGTTACCAAATATTTGCAATGTGTTAGATCGGAAGCACACAACTTACCTTTTTATGATGGCATGAGGAATTTTTTCTTGTTTGTGGAGGAATTTTAGAAAAAGGTGTCTGAGGACTAGATATATGACACTTTGGACTTTGCATTAACGTCTAGTCCAGCCCAATGATGGGGCATGCACAAAGAAAGTTTAGGAGGATGGAAGTAGTTTTGAAAAATTATAACACTGAAATTTGATCACGTTGATACGAAGATTAGGGAGAAGTATGATGGTAAAAAGGATCCTCGCAATCACTTGGCTTACTGGACTTAAAATTGGGGTACCGAACCTCAACTAGAATGGGTGCACATGTTCTTTAATTCCTTGGAGATGATATCCCAATAATTGTATCTCGAAATAGAGTTGTGTGATGGAACTACGAGTTGGGACGAGATGATATAAGGGTTATTATTAACATATAGCTTCGCTGATGGTTGGGAGTGCATTAATGAGGCTCTTTAGGAAGTCAAAGTGGGATTATTTCATAGTACCAAGGATCCAAAGACACTAGAATAACCTGATTGGTCTGCGTAGTTGGAACAAACGTAAGATTGTTGTAAAAGTCTGCTTGGAAAAACTTGACTAAGAATTTTGTGTTTGGGGGGTGGGGGGGGGGGATATTTGCAGCTACTGAGATGAACAATCGCAGAATGATTCTATTGGAGAGTGGCTTCATTGAAATCATAGTATTACACTGTATACTGAATATAGGTGCAACTAGAGGTTACTATGCCAAGGAAGGCAGGAATTTGCTGAGGGGTGAGTCTCGAGGATTTTGTCCAAAATGTGACCTTTGAAGAAGTAAAGTTGATTGGACAAAAACATGGCCAGTAAAAGGAGTAGGAGGGATGCAATTAATGGGAATATCTGGGAAAATTTTCCACCAAATTGGCATTTATGAGGAGTATCTAATGACGATGATGCAATTAGAATTCAAAATACACTATAAATAAAGGCTTCATGCTCCCCATTCGAACACTTTGCGCACTAAGTGATAGAAGTACGAGTTGATGTCTAAAAGAGAGTCGAGTGCACTATTGCATGACATATTACAGTTTTGCATCATTTAGAGAAGAATTGATCAAGGCAGGGCTCAACCACACAATCCAGCTAGGTTTAGCCACAACAATGATATCCACACCACCAGTAACTGCCACTTGGATGAGGTCACCCAGGAAGTAGACGACTGCGGGTGAAACATCGTCTAGTAAGTCTAAAAAAAAGTGTTAATATCATCACCTCAGAAGAAAATATCGAAGGAAGGACAGAGTAAGGGAGTTCAAGATCAGCGAAAAAGGCCACGGAGATAGAATCAGATGACGATGAATCAGAATAAGTCTTAGAATAAATTGATGCTATGGAGGTTGAGCCTATCTCTAGGTTGCCTCCATATATTTTTCCCTAGAAGATGAAGGCTAAGAAGCCAATGAAGGTACGAGGTGTTAAAACCATTGATTCTAGATGTAGTAGAGGATGAAGGAGAATTACTGGCCAAGGTGCCTCAGCTAAGGATAGAGGATTGGGATTTTAATGATCGGAGAAAATACCCATAGTTTAAGCCCAGTAGATATTTGAACTAGTAGACCTATACAGGAGGTGTGACGAGACTGGAGCTGATGAAATGGGTGAAGGGTATCCAGGAGGTCGGGATACTCAACATGTTATATCTACAACTCTTCAGGCGCACTCATATCAACACTATTTTTGTGTGCCAATTGTTGGCCTTAGTGCATGATGAATGTTTGTGGATGGGTAAGAAGATCCTCATTACTGAGATGCTCATAAGGAGAATGATGGCGCTTCCTTGTCTTGGGTTGGACCCCACAGACACTTTTGTGGGAAAAATATAGGACATGTAGCTTACGGATAAGAAGAAGAGCAACTACGAGATGAAAAAGGGAACCCAAGGGTATTTAATTAACTCCATTTTGGATAGAAATATGCACTTCGCAGCACATATTCTTGCGGGAGATATTATGAGGAAATTCTGTGGAGAGTAGGCTTCCGCTCTTATAATAGACTTAGCTACGGAGTGCACAAAGGGAATATTATCTAATTGGTAAGGATATTTAAGTACTGAATTCCTCGCTGATTGCAAAGCAATGCAAGAAGAGGGTCAGTAGCTCCACTACATGTAGCTCATGCTTCTCATTGCATTGACGGAGTGGAGAGAACCACAGGAGTTGCAGTTCAACACCGCAGACCCTGACATATGCGAAGAAGCTAGATATGATTTAATGTGGCATTTGGCAGAGCCATCGAGGGTTATGGAAAATAAATTGTTCTCGGTAGGATTTGAGATGATTTTACAGACAAGGATTAACAAAAAGCCCTGGTTATCACCAAACATTGTGGAGCAGTATCGAAAAGTAGTGGAGTTCAAAGTAAACTTCCATCACATACACATCTAGGCAAAGAAGGACCTCATATGGTTCTAGTACAAGCTATCGTACATGGTTGAAGAAGAAGATGTGGAAGCCATCATCAGCCACTTGTTGATTCACTAGTTAACATTGCTTCCTAGAGGCATGGAGCACACAGGAGAAAGTGGTTCAGATCCCACTACAACTACAAGAAAGGACATGAAATTCACCTTTGTGACTAAGAAACAACCCGATGTAGAGACTCTAGAGACTGGATGGAATCATATTCTCGGCAGTGATCTCAGAACATATCCATCTTCCCCTTTTACAACCGAGCGAATACAACCACCAAAGGGTGGCGTAAGAAAGAAGGTGAATTACGATAAGTTCGCTGGCCTAGAAGCCATGGACATTACTGAAGAGGACCTCGATGAAATTGGGGACACCATGAAGAAGCCCACTGAGCACTTATGAGGTAATATTGAAGAACAATATAAGAAAGTGTTGGTAGATATTCACAAGGGATTGCAGGACATGCATGTGTTAGTATGAATCTTTATTTCAAGTGTAGGAAGAAATACAACTTTAGTTGTGTATAATAAAAAACCCTAACACCAAAGATGGCTGCCAATATCTTTAGATCTGAAATTTGATCAAGATAAATGCTGCAAAAATATAGATCTATGCATTAAAAGACAATAACCAATAAATAAAAACAAGAGTTGCTCCATGCATCAAATAGACAAGACAAGAATATGTTTAAAGAATTTTATATTAATGCTACTTGGGAGGAAAACATAGAAGGATGTTACTAGTTCTCCTCAATGGGATGGGTTCTTGTAAGTCCTCAACACTTCATATCTAAAATTCCTCTCTCTTGATGGTGTAGGAAACCCAGAAAAAAATGGAACTCAAAGGGAGCTCACAAGCAAAAGGATAGAAAAATATGACAATGATGGTGGATCAAATTTAGACCAAAAGTGTAGATCCAGAGTGATCTTTAGGAAACAAAAGGTAGTGAATGAATGGAAAAACCCTTCTATTTATAACAAAATATTGATTTGGACTAGATATTGGTGCATAGTTAAAATATTATTAACCAAATCAAGATCCAACTTTTATGGAATATTTTATTATATTTGTTGGAGGGAATTTTTTTTTTGACTTGCGTCAAATCTCTTTATTTGTAAATGATTTATTTATCATTTTAAGGATGTGGTTGAGTAATAATCAAATAAATAATGATTTATTTAATTATTTAAGAGTGATTTAGTAAAATTTAACAAGGAATATTATTTAAATAAGGTTGAAATAATTATTCATAGAAAATAATAAGATAAATAGCAATTTATCTAATTAATTTTCCCATTTTGAGTTAAATATGACTAGGAATATTAATTAAACTGTTGTTTAACTAATTATTCCTTGAGGAAAATCAAACAAATGAATATTTATTTAATATTTCTTCATGGGGTTTCTTGTTTAGACCATAAACAACTTAATAAAGGTGGTTTACTAAGTTATTTTTCATAGTGAAAGAAATTTTACTTAGGGTAAAATTGGTCTTACATGGTGTACTTAGGTAGTTAGATGGCCAAAAAATGATGTAATAGATTTCCCCCCAGTGTGCGAATTTTAGGAGCTAATCATATGACCTAAGTACAATGTAAGAACTCAATCACTAGACACCGAAGGGGAAGTCAAAGAGAGAAAAATGTAAGGTAGACCAAAGTGCTATAGGACTAGACCCTGAGGAGGCGAGACTTACAAGTGCAACAAGTCTCTTTTATGAGTGAGTACCTGTGCCATAGGTAGCGGTGGAGGCATACCTATGCCTGCAGAGAAAAAGTACAAAGAATAATGTGTCCAGTAAACAAGGGACTGAACAATATAGTACATGCTGGCATAAACATGAGCCAAGTAAAAACATGATAATGAATCCCACATACTTACTATGCCTGGGATAACAGCTAAGACTTATACAATAATATCTTAGTACATGAGATACAAATACAACCCAAATTCCCCTGTAAACAGGAAAGGGCTCTAAAAATTTGACTAATACATGCAAAAAAAAGGCGCTACAAGCGGCTGAGGCCGACATCATCAAAATTATGGAGCTGCACCAAAGGCTATAATGAAGAGGTCATTCGGGCATGTGAGGGGCTTCCTGTAGGGCCAACCCCTTATGCGGGATGAAACATCTCACACACACTCGGGAATCACCGGTATCAGTTATTGCATCACTGAACCATCAAGTATATGGATCTTGATCATGCTGAAAGGAGTTGGAGATGAGAAAAAATCAATTGGAAGGGTAATAAGGAGTCCCTTTTCCTGATTTGAGGCACCGAAAAAGAGTGGAAGCTGGAACCAAGGTATACCGCTCTCTATACCTGTCTTCTGGAATGAATGATCTGATGTCGACAGAAGGAGGTCCGCCATAGGTGAGGCAATAAGGGGTCCTCACCTAAGGCACGAGAGAAAATAGTAGAGCGATTGACAGAATTACACCAGGGATGATGATGAAATGGGGGATACTATGTAGTGGATGGAAAACTTCGCTTGTTAGAGCATAAAGGGAATGGATGACCTAGCAATGACTGACACAATATCATGAGGGATAGGGGATAGTGGGACTGAAGGTCATAATGTGCGGCACGAGAAAGGAATCAAGTAATGAAGGATGGAGGACTATAGCGAGATACAAAGGGACTAAGGATAAACTCGATGAATGCGATGATGACTCAACTCGGATGCTCTAAACAAGGGCGACTTGATGATGTTACCACACAATAAAGGTCCAATGGGGACCATAAAAACATGAGTACAAGATGGTTACTCATGACAAAAATCGACACAAGCATGAACAAGTATGGAGGCAAAGTGGTGCCCCAAGTACAAGTGTCAAAAGTGAAGAATTCGAATTGAAGAGTGGTGAAGTGATGCTTCATGGACCAAATGTGTTCTGGTGACGTATAAAATCATGAAAAACTAACAAATACCCATTTGGGCCTGAAAAGTGAGACCTGATAGAGAGGGTTTTTTGTGTTGTTTTTTGGCTGAGAATATGGTTTTTATGTTTGGATACATTCTTTCCTATCTGTACATTGACAAATATAATGGTTTTTTGCAGATATGGTAGAATTACAGATCAACTGGAGAGAGAGAGAGACCTGGGCACATTACGGTTGGAGATCTAAGAGGATCAGGCTTTCCATGGTGTGTTGGCCAGGTTTGGGGTTCTGAAGTTTGTGGAGAACCCTTTGCTGAGAGCTAGAGAGCCCTTATTAGCCCGAATTGTAGTTATTGGGACCTGGTCCATGAGGTATTTATAATGCAAGGGCACTGGATCGAGTTGACGGTCCAAGATATATATTTCCTGACTCGTCTCCCACCACTTGGAATGGTTCAGAATACTCAGCTAGTGTTACTGTGAGGGCAGAAGATCATGGAGTTTGTAGAGGGCCTTTTTCATCCAAGTCTTCATGTCAAAGGGACACGAATATGCATCGGGGATCTATAGAGGTTATAGACCTGTGTTGTGGCCACAACAGTGTTGCGGATCTTGGGCAACCAAGCACTCCACCACATCACTGGAGGGTAGATGATGCTTGTGGAGAGTGTGTTGAGTGGGACCTACTATGGGTGGGCCCAAATGATTCTATCGTCATTTAAACGATAGTTGTTGCTATGCAAGCAGCAAGTCAACCATGATTGTGCATATGGTATGGTGTTGTGATCACTCTTCTTTGAGAAGATCCTGAAACTTTGACCTCGTATGCAACTCCAGGAAGGGGGCCTGAGAGAGCCCAGGATGTGCTGGTGGGGGCGACTACTGTGTAGAGGAGGAGGTGGGGCAGCTGGATAGGTGTTATGACCCAATTTCTTTGCTCATTGGGATCAGATGCCATTGTACATTGACGAATATATATCCCTATAGTGGGATGAGTTATCATGGGCACCCGGATTTGCCACTACCGCCTGGTCGAGTATGGGGGCCCGATGGTAAGTGAAAAATTTCTAACCTATTATGTGGATTGTAAATTTTTAGAATATTGTATATGGTACTCATTCTTCCATTTTTGGTATGCAGATACAACACTGGAAAAACTGATAGGGTATATGGAATGACCTGTAGTATCAGGAACTACCAGACCTAGTGGATTGAGAGCGCCGCAAAATGAGGATGCAACAACCCTCCTGGAGGACATCCATCGTAGATGTGAGAGGCTCCTAACCAGTGTTTTAGAGCGCAGCTGGCAAGATATAGATGACCAATACATAGAGCCATGTATTAATCTACCCTCGGAATGGCAAGGGGTCATGTGGCACATGGCGATGGCCAGACATGGGATGCACAATCTACGAGTTGCAGGAGTAGAGCCATTGGCTCGGGATCCTCCAGACAGTGATTAGTGTGTAGGGGCAGGTGGTGCTCCTAGTTTTGATTTTTTGTAACATGATATGGGCATGTCATATGTATCAGAGTTAATGGACTCTAAAAACATTTTATACGACACATATTATGGATATGCATCGTTTTTATAGTTTTGTGTTAAATGTGTGTGCTAAATGCCAATCTAGAATATTGTTTGAAATTCTATCTACATAGTGATTTTGTGCTCTAGGTACATGACTGAATGTAATGATTGAAAATTCACGCATCAAAAGCCTCACTTGTAAATATCTTCTAAAAAGGATAGGATTATGCACATGATAAACACCATTCAATTTCATGACAAGAAGCAGGGAATATAAACGGACATGAAGTTGGAGAATGTGATGGGAGAGGGCATTAGCTAATAAACCTTGCACTCCATCATATTCGGCCTGATTATTGGTGGCAGTACCAATGCATACACTGTTCAAGAGAACAAGTGAATGCAAGGGGGTAAAGATGGCCCAACCTGCTGAGGCTAGATTCTAGGAGTAGCGACTTGCACCATCGGCATAACTGATATAAGGTGTGGAGGAGAGGTCCATATGAAAGGTGCCATAAGATAATAAATGGGAGGATGATGAAAAATTTTGGAAACCTAAGTGCAAAGTAGAAATTGAATGCACACCACGAGAGGGAGTGATCTAGGTAGGATGTCTACTACTCACACATTGACGGTTAGGTGGAGTGTGGGAGCTACCAGAGGTGTAGCTTGTGCTTAGGCCATGAAAGTCACCATAGAGACAAATGGTGCCATCCCGCTTATGGGTGGGAAAGATGAAGTCAGGGGTGGACAAGGCTTCCATGATGTCATCATCACAATAGAAGATGGAGTGACAGGAGGAAGCAAGACCACATGACGCGACGAAGTTACTTGAATCATCATCATGAGAAGAAAGGCACACATGCGCATTGTCATGGGGGATGACGGAAGAACAAGAAGATAAGGGAGCTACCAATGTTGAGCCCAAGGTGATCGTTGAAGGGAGGTCAAGTGAAACAACAGGGGAAGATGCAGAGGAAACTTCCACCAAGGGTCTCATGGATGACGATAGGTATAGGATGGTGGCCACAGGCTCCATCATCTTGACATCAAGAGGGGGAATGTCAATGGGAGTGGGTAAATCCTCAAGCTGGCCCGCATCATACTGCACAAGTACAGGAGAGGCAGATTGGTTCTGTTCAACCACATACTCCCGAACTACCTCCAAAGAGGTGCGGTAATGTGTAAGGTGGGGAAAATGGTGGGAATAATGGCCATGGAGATCACACAAAGCATGAGGTTGATTGGTGTGAATAGTATTAGGTTTTTTGGCTGTAGTCGAGGAATAAATAGATGCTTCAGGGATCGTAGAATCAAGGAATGCAACATTAACCATGGGCTTGATACCAGGCAGTTCAGGATAGTTATGGGTGGCATGGCTGATGACATCACAGAAAGCACAAGGCTTTGGAGGCGGAGAAGGAGCAGGGTTAGTTGGGGCAGCCTTATATTTTGATGCTCGCTTGCGAGCTCTTCCCTTCTTACCCGAAGCTATCGCAATAGGATAAGGTTCCTTTTAAGGTGGCTGAGGCACTGTAGCAGTGGGAGAAGTCACGGGGACTGGTTGAACCATGGTCAAATAAATGTAAGGTTTGGGTTGACCAGGGGCGGTAATGGCTGGGGGATCAAGGTACTAGACTGGAATCCCCAGGGTTAAGTTAGGAAGAGAGAGGGTAGCCATGACAGGAATCGAATACACTACAGGAGGGGGAGCTGGGAATGATATTTGACTGGAGGGATAATGGCCAGGCGGGACGACTCCAAGATGGTTAAGGCCTGGAGGAACCATTCCAGAAGGGTAGAAAGGCTCATGGACAACAACTATGGGTGAAGGGCCAGGAGGAGGGGGTCCAGAAGGCTGAATTGAAGGGCCAGGAGTAGGCTATGAAGGGTGAATAGCTGAACTGGGCTGCTTGAGGGAGGCTCGAGATGATTACATCATGAAAACATTTGATGAGCTAGGATCAAAAGCATGAGGAGGAAGACCGGGGAATGTACCAAGCAAAGAGGAGTCTTTATAGACTTCGGGTGAGACACTGGTCAAAGGATTGACAGTTTTCTTATTCGCCACCAAAGAGATGATGGACTCAAGGGAGGTCTGAGACTTTGGTTCGTAATATGTCAACTAGTCAATGGTGACTATCTTTCCATTATGAGGGAAGGACATCTTGTGGTGAACCATAGATGGGACAACATACATCATATAGTTGTAGCTACAACCCAATCGGAGGTACCAAATGGAAGAGGTTGAGTGGCCACCTGACCTTGAGGTCTTTGGGTAGCCACAAATCCTTGCTGAAGGAAAGGATTAGTAAACACAACCAATTGACTAGGCACATCACTGGGAGGGACATAAGGGGAGGCTTGTTGTCCTGGCAATGTTGCTTGCGACTCCCACATCTGCTTCATTTGTGGTAAAAGAGGACACTCATGCATGTAATGACCATAAACACCACAACAAGAACAAGTCTTGATCATGCGAACATGCATGTCCTTCTTGGGTTGAGTGCCCTATTTCTGATTAGCAGTGTTAGGTGAATTATTTTGAGGATTAGGTCCAATATTACCAGGAGAAAATTGATTTTGAGTGCCTTTCCTCTTCTTTTTGGAAGGAGGAGGATTAGTCGTGCCCTGTTGTGCATACACCTAGCCCTAAGGGGGCGGTGGCTGCTATTGCATGGGTTGAGAAGGCAAGGGAGGTGAAGGTGCTAATACTAGAGGACCTGGAGCACTAGGCTACGGATACAGATAATAAGGAGGTTGGATAACATTGTGGTAAATAGGAGGTTGGGAAAAAGGAGGAGGCATGTTGTATTTTGGATACATGTTACTGGGAGGGGGAAAAGTGTCGGAGGTGCTGGCCCCCCCTGAGGAAAACCATAGCCCATGGGAGGTTGAGCATATGGATGAGAGAGAGCTCCAACGATACCGTTAGCAGCATGAGATGCCTTTGGTGTGTTGGCACCATCGGGTCTAGGAAGATCAAGTAGAATGATATAAACATAACCTGACTGAGTGTAGATCAGGTCAGATTTTAACGCAATTTGGAGAGCGGCTTCTTTGGTTTGAGGGAAATGCAATGCGACATATTTGCCGATAGCAGGCAAGAGAGATATAAGGAACCAGTCCATGTATACATGGTCTTCGAAGGTAGGGGCTCAACATAGGCTCTTTCTTCTCTGCCACTCCTGGACATGATCGGATAGGTGGGTCATAGACGATTGACGGAAAGAATCCAAAAGTTCAGTAACAGTGTCATAATGAAGGGGAAGCTGGAAATAAGACATAAAATCCCAAGCAAGAGTCGAAAAGGTTGTATGAGAGGATGAGGCCTAATCAAGATACCACTTAGAAGCTTCACCTGTAAGCATACGTTGGAACAACCGAAGACGTATAGAGTCATCGGTAATGGATTTATATGAACACCACATGTGGAAATATCGAACATGATTTGTAGGATCTTCTACAGTAAGGCCTTCAAACTTGGGGATGTCTGAAGGGAGCTTGGTCGGCATAGCAAGCCAACTAGCATCATGGTGTATAGGATCATTAATCAACTGGTTAAAATCGGGAAGACTAAGGCCTGCCATATAGGGGAGAAAGGGAGCAACCGAGGTTGTTCCTGTTGCGGTCCCACTAGTAGCATTCCCAACATTAGGGCTAGGGCTACCACCAGCGTTAGGTCCTGAACTAGACATGGTGAAGGTGACAGGGGGTGAAACAGGGGCGGAAGCAGAAGGGGAACCCAATCAACTAGAAGAGGAGTTGGAGTGCGGACTTGGGGGAGGACTAACTCGAATCCTACGCGGAGGAGTAAGTATTCCTACCGGAAACTGAGGATGAAGGCTAAGAATTCTCCGGGATAAATTCCTTGGTGGAGCAATGGTGACGAGACAAACATGGCACAAAGGGAAGAGAGACCATAAAGGGTAGAGAGGTGTAGGATGAACTGCTTACAATGTCAAAACAAGGGCAGATAGGTGTAGGATCAATTGATTTGAATGTTAAATTCTTTACTTGGCAGTGTTAACCAAGCTCTTCTTCACTTAGGGTGTCTGTGTAAAGTGTGCAAATTTTAATTTTTAAACCTAGAAGTTTGTAGAGAAAAAGAAAATTTTTGTTGTATAGCTGTAAATAAACCTGCAGATAATAGTATATGAAACTGGAATAACATAAAAAAGAAGAATTTAATAATGCAATAATATAAACCCAAGAAGGTGGGCCTCTCAACAAGTAGTCTATAGGTGGGCAAAAATCTAGTCAAAACACACCAAAATAACCAAAATATCTAAGGTCGAGAGGGACAGGGATCTAAAGGTCTGATTTACTGCAAATAGGTGTAGACAAACAACACAAAATCAGAGGAAAAAATGTTGTGAATGAGGTGGAAAAAGGCTATCTCCTAGAGGGAAGCGGAGGGGACCCTAGAGGAAAACCCAAAAAAAACTAAAGGAGATGATTTGGATGGATAAAGAGCCAACCTGAAGTGGATCTAAAGGTGAGGTATTAGATCTAAAAAATGGTTGAACGCTCTGAAAATTTCAGACAACCTGCAGCAGCTAAAACTCTTCCACAAAGTGTGGAGGGTACTGAAGCCCTAGGGGCTAGGTTCCCACTTTTTTGAGAAAAATAGAACAAGTACATGTCCAAAACCAGTGGAGACAGAGGTTAGAAAACCCTAAATAGAGGCCCAGACAAACCCAGAAACCTTTCTGAAAAATTCCTGCAAAAAGTGAGGTCGCAGTTTCTTATCTATTTCTTGCTGAGGTTGTAGGTTTTGGTCAATTTTCTGCATCCTGAAGCTCCAGGTCACAGGTTTGGGGCCAAAAAGTGTGACCTGCACTTCTGGCACTCTCGGGATTAGGTTTCAGTAGAGTGTGTCATCTAAGCTACGGTTGATGTCTGTCACCTGCGCAATAGGTCCAAAAACACACTGAAGTTAGAATATTTAATGTTTTAGGGTTTTATAGGTTAAAAAAAACATCAAGAAAAGAAAAAAAAGAATTTGAAGAGAAAACCTAGGGTTTGAAGTAGTTGGATATGCAGCGATCAGAAAAACGACAGCAGTTGTAATCGTAAACCTGTGTGGAGTCGCTAGTTTTTAGTATGAATCTTAATCGCAAGTGTACGAATAAATACCACATTAGCTGTGCATAACAAACAACCCTAACAACAAAGATGGATGCCAATATCTTTAGATCTGCAATTAGTTGATCAATATAAATGTTGCAAAAGTCTAGAGCTATGCATTAAAACACATTAAGGAGTAAATAAAAACAAGAGTTGCTCCATGCATCCAATAGACAAGACAAGAACATGTTTAAATAATTTTATATTAATGACACCTGGGAGGAAAACATAGAAGAATGTTACCAGTTCTCCTCAATGGGATGTGTTCTTGTAAGTCCTCGGCACTTTAGATATAAAATTCCTCTCTCTTGATGGTGTAGAAAACCCAGACAAAAATGGAACTCAAAGGGAGCTCACAAGCAACAATATAGAAAAATATGGCAATGATGGTGGATCAAAGTTAGACCAAAAGTGTAGATCCAGAGTGATCTTTGGGCAACAAAAGGTAGTGAATGAATGGAAAAATCCTTCTATTTATAACAAAATATTGAGTTATTCTAGATATTGGTGCATAATTAAAATATTATTAACCAAATCAATATTCAATTTTTATGGAATATTTTATTATATTTGTTGGAGGGAAAAAAGAATTTGACTTGGGTCAAATCCCTTTATTTGTAAATAATAAATAAATAAATGATTTATTTATCATTTTGAGGATGTGGTTGAGTAATAATCAAATAAATAATGATTTATTTAATTATTTAAGAGTGATTTAGTCAAATTTAACAAGGAATATTATTTAAATAAGGTTTAAATAATTATTCCTAGAAAATAATAAGATAAATAACAATTTATCTAATTAATTTTCCTGTTTTGGGTTAAATATGACCACGAATATTAATTAAACTGTTGTTTAACTAATTATTCCTTGAGGAAAATCAAACAAGTGAAGATTTATTTAATATTTCCTCATGTGGTTTCTTATTTAGACCATAAACAACTTAATAAAGATGGTTTACTAAGTTACTTTTCATAGTGAAAGCAATTTTACTTAGGGTAAAATTGGTCTTACATGGTGTACTTAGGTCCATCTAATAGTAACAGGTTAGATGACCAAAAAATGGTGTAACAATAGGTACAAAAGAGCATTTTTTAGGCAAGCGTGAGTGGGTTACAAGTGAATGTGGATCAACTGAGAGGAGCACAGGTTGGTACAAACACAACTACACATGAATTGGCGCTAAAATCTTATACTCGTGCAGTGCCCATCCCTACATGCACACTGGTTTTTGACATGATGGAGCAGCTAAGGCAAGTGGCCCACTAGCAAAATAAAGTTTAATCTTACCGCAATGCCATTACAGGATTTACATGAATTCCAATAGGGAATCGAAGAAGAGTTCAAGATTCACGAACAACGTGCCCTTATGATCATTCAAGATGTAAATAATGAAATATAGAGCATGGCTTATGAACCTTTTCTTGCTGTACAATAGCACACCAATGAGGCAACACAAAGATAGAAGCTGGAGGAGGCTATCTCTAAAGCTTGTAGCGAGTTCCTAAAGCTCTAGATTCAGGCTGCAGCTATGCCAGAAGAGAAAGTGGCCAAGATTTCCACCGCGGTTAAGGACTCTAAGGCCAAAATTTACGAAGTGCACTTGGAAATGCAGATGAAAATTGTTGAGTTGTAGATGCAATTGTAGCTTTCCACTCCGCAATATGTCTGGGAATAGTGCGCAATAGAGCTGAAAGCTGCTAAAGAACAGGTTGAGTCCCACATGCAGGAGTGTGTGAATGTCTTTAGGGAGGTTCTTGATGCATGGGCCTCACTTTACGAGGATTGTTAGGTGAAAACAGTATAAGCAGAAGTGCGCAAAAATATTGAACAAATGGATTAGATTTAGGTCACCGTAAAGACCTTCGCACTAATGCAACGACTTACCCTTCTCCAAGAGGGTAAATTGTTATAGGAGAAGGTCAATGAGATGTGCAGGAAGGAGAATCTGCTGAAAGAAAGACTGAAACCATGGGAATTTAAGGCCACCTAGCTCTCCCAAGCTGTGAAAAATAAACTAAAGGCAAAGTGAACAATGCAGAGAGGATTCGAGCAAAAGGAAACTAATAAAGCTACTGATACAATTCTCTGAGAAGTCAAAGAATCTGAAAATAAGTGCACCAAATTATTTCCACCATCGAAGGATGACTTGAGTGGCATCAAAGCGAGGATACCAAGCACACAAATTTTATCACTCAGGACGAGTCATCGTTTTGTGTTGGGGGGCTGTTGGAAATTGGATCCCCTCAAAGAAAGTTGTAGAGAAATACTTTGTAGATCAAGGAGTGGAACATGAAGCATAGAGTCTATTTTGAGTCATATGGGCTTTGGGGTGAGTCAAATCCCCTTTCTATGTAATGGGATGGGATTGTTGTGTGAATGGTGGACTCCACTCATGGTTTTGTACCATGGTATTGTAAATTCCAAACCTATATAAGGAGTATAGATATAAGTCATAAAAAGAGAAGAATAAAAATGAAAGAAAAGCTTAAATGATACATATTATGATATGTATTTCGATGTGAGAATATTTTGAGTCAGAGTTTGTGTTTTGAGTTAGTGGAAAGGATCTTATAGTTGTGTGTGTAGAGACCTTAGAAAGTGTTCATATGTGTGTGAAGAGACCTTAGAAAGTGTGCAACTGTGTGCACAGACCCCTGCAGATGTGTGCTTAGGGCCCTACAAATTTGTGCGCAGGGTGGAAATAAATGTTTGAGAAGGATCTGGCTATTAATGAAATAAATATTAGACATATCTAAGTTCTATTGATGTTTTTTTATTTTACTTACTGTTTATGAATTTCTATTCTGAACAAGGTTTTGATCTATAATTAAATAGCGTAGTCTATTTTATGATTGTTTACTTTATTTAATGTTTGAATAAGTAAGATCACACAGTATATTAGTAAGTTCAACATATGTGGTGAAAAACACTTGCATTATTGATATATTTGACCTGCAAAGCTATGTAAATAAGGAAAATCCCTAAAGCCATAATCCTCTATCCCTCTGGATGCAGAAACCTGGTTCTAGAATCCTCATATATTTCCTTAGGTGAGACTTTGGTCTTTGCAAGCAGATCGTTTCTGACAAGGACACTAATAATGGTTTTTGTTGGACTGCACAATCTCTTTGGATTTGGGTGTAAGCCCCATCAAGCCAAAAAATAACAATCACTTACTGTTTCTGACAATTTTCCCACCACCCTCTTCACATAACCCATCCAACCCATTCATTTTCTTCTTTATCGTCTACTGGCGGAGGAGGAGGCTAATATAGCCAAAAAATATTCCTTGGGATTTTTAAACAAAATGATGCAACTGAGCCTTCTATTTTATATCCCAACCTACTAATCTTAGGCCTAGAGATGTGATAGACAAATATTTGTTTCATGGAGATTGATAAGGTTTCTAAGAAGGAGGAAGTCAGAGTCAACACTGAGGATTTCCTGGAGATAGTATTAAAGAATGTTGTTTCTTTCAACACTGAGTTTGAAAGGATTGTTAAGGAAGGATTACCTACTTTTTGGGATTCTGTGGGTGAGATAAATTAGTGGTAATAATATAACAAGAGACTAATAGAATACAAGGGAAAAGTAGATTGTTACCATTAGAATATTTCCACTATAAAGGGCAAGACAATGGTAAGCTATATGAATAGGCACTTATAACTGTCGGGGCTAGTGAAATCTTTGTTGTGTTCTAGGCTGGATTATTTAGGCTTGAGCAATCTTAAAATTGCATATCATTTTTTCTTTTGGGCCCATGAAGTAGCTCCAACGTTGTGGCAGAGATGCGAAAAGTTTGTCAATCCTCCTACACTCCAGATCATCGAACCCTCGAAGCAACCTCCACCTCCTACCCATCATGACTAGAGATGTTGTTGATAACATCGACTGTGACACTTGATTTTATCTTTTATGTAAATATTTTATTTTGAGTCAGTCATTTAGAATTTGGTTAGAAGAACTGTGTTACGGAGCATGTTGGAGTTTTGTATTATTATACACTGTCATGAAACCAAAAAGGAATATATTTCTAACAGATTCTTCCCTTTGAGACCCTATAAAAACAATTTTTTGATACTGAAACAAGGGTTCATAATTTTGTTTGTATCCAAAGGAGAAGTGTTGTATAGTTGATGAAATATATGCTCTATGTAAGATTAATACAATTTTTTTTTTTTCGCGATTCTGGTTCATCTGAATCTATAGTATGTATTCCTTCTATGTTTTTTTCCATATATGTTCAATGTTCTTCTTAGATTACATGTAATAGTATCCATTGGATTTGTTTTCAAGAATTTATGGATTCTTCTAAGTCAAATGCTAATGAAGGAAGATTGTATTGATATGAAAACCAGATCCTTAAAATGTGCTCCATGTATCTTTGCATTCCATAAATATCCCTGTATTTTCTTTTAATTCTTATTTTTGATGCATCATATTCTTAGAATTAAGTCAGTGTGTCGATTTCATCTCCTCCACAAGCCTTCAACCACATATACTATAATCAGTGATAAGCTATAGGCTCATGTGATGTTGGTCATTGTAGATATGATATTGATACTTCTGTGAGTAATTATTCACATCAGATTGCTACATTTATCCTCTTAAGGAAGGTTATAAATAAAAATTATTATAAAATATATATTTATTTATATTTTATAATTTCTAGCTATCTTTCAAAATAGTCATCAAGACGTCCTCGGCACTAGTCTCTCTTCAACCCAGGGGTTGCCTCTAGGAACCACAATAATAGCCATCAAACCCTAATACCCATATTTCCAAGGGTTTCCTTCAAACCCTAGTATTCTTTTAGGTCTCCTCCATATTATCGTGCTTCCATCAATGATGTCTTCATAGGGGTGATATTAAATGACTTTTCTTCAAACTAGCTGCGATACCATGTTAAATTTTTTTAGGGATATATATTGTTCTCAATTTTAGATAATTGCATTTATTCATTTTCATATTAAATTCACCCCATAACGTCATATCGTTAGTCATTTTTCCAAAATTATTAAACAAAATATGCAATTGTATAGAAAGAAATATATCATCTTAAATGTAGAGGAACAAAAAGGAACACTAGAAGAAAAGCATTCACACATAGAGACACGTAGATTGGTGGAAAACTAGGGAAAAACCTAGTGCTGCGAAAACCCTTTTAAGTTCTTATTCTTTTTAGATTTTCATTGAATGATTCAACCAAAAAAAGTACAATGATCCATATATTCAACCATAAACCTATCCAGAAAAATAAACTAAACAACATCCATGAGATGAACCCAACAATGGTAATAATCAAACCCTGACTCTTAAGCCTGTGATCAGTTGTCACAACTATAAAACTTTGTAGTCAACTGACAAAATCTGTCGTCAATTGTAAAATTCAAACCCTAGTTCCTAATTGCACACAAAGAGTGATGTGCATGTGGCTTAAACCCTCCAACCGCGTGCATGCGCCTATGAGCATGCAGTTGTGACTGAAATTTTTTTATGTCACGTCTATACGTAGAAACCAAAACCATAAAAAAATGTGCAATATTCAGGCCCTGCAATCTCGGACTTGTACAAACCAATATTTGCGACCCAATAACAACTATGTGTGAACCTAACCAAAAGAAAAAATAACTATCATGATGATTTTGTCCAAATTGTAGGTTTTAACTCTGTATAGAAATTAGCTACAAACGAATTCTAAAAAATAGAGAATAAACAATAGCGAGAGAATACAACTTAAAAAAATATATACACTGAGATTTTATCCTGGATCCCAACATGGGACTACCAGATTTATTTTTCATTACATTCCTTTTAGTGTTACAACACATATATATATATACATGCTGAAGCATTCATAAACCCCAATCTATTAACCCTAGATTAGAACATAACCATAGTTCCCTTGACCGGAACTACAAAATACTTGGAGCAGGAAACAAACATGCCCAAAACCATGTGAAAACCCATGAAAAAAACCATATGTGGGTTTTCCCACCTCATATAGGGTCCAAAATAAAATTACCCATAGGAGGAACTACCACCCTCCTACACATCCCCTGACAGGGGCTACTACCCCCTTATGTGCATGTAGTTGTGAATGATTCTCTTTGTGTCATGCCTATACGTAGTGTTAGTCATCAGTAATTTTTTGCCTTCATGGATGACTAAATTATTTCCCTAGATTTCTAGAAACAAGGTTCACAAACATTGTGAGTTCTAGAAATATCACTGCCTTCATTATCCTTAAGACAATTTTTCACTATTTCCTCATTCAATCATGTCAAGCTCTGCTTACCAGTCCCAGAAAACCCATTAGGGGCCAACGTCACTCATTTTGTCTATATGTTGTCACCTTTGGCCCAAATCCATTTTTTTTTTGCCTAAAACCCTCCCACAACTACCTAAGGCCACCTATCAAACAACTCTATTGTGTCTCCCAAAAATACCCCGAGCATTGATAGTCTCAAAACTGTCTCTGTAGGCTCTTTAGGTAAATCAAGTACATTGGATTTTGGATCTTAAATACATCAGTATATCATAAACTCTATTTTACACTTGATCACCCCAAAATCTAAGTTTTTAGTCCAAATCCAAATCCAAGGAACCTTCCACTAGGTCATCTAGGGTTTCACAAGTCATAGGGTGGATTTGGTATCCTAAAATCTCTGTTTTCCTATGTAAAGAGACTGCATTAAAATAAGAAAAGGGACAGGTGAATTTTTCCAAAACTGATCAAAGGGTCATTCAAGAGAGTACTCCTTTGCTTAGAGTACAAATTCTACAAGGGACAACTACCCTTGCTCAAATTTATAAAAAAGGATCAAATTTCCATCATACTTAAAGAGAGGTAAGGTAATGGGGAAAATCATCACAAGAAGACCATCTACAAAAAAGAGAAAGGCAACAGGCATATGTTTCGGAGAATCAGGGTTTCTGTGACTAATTGGCAAAACAATGTGCCAAATAAGGAAATCAGTACAAGGGCTACAAGGAAAAAGGTCACCTCAACTCCATCCAGTGCACATTGAATATTTTAAAAAAATAATTATTGAGTTTTTAAAGGTTTTAGAGAACTTAGAAGACAACACAATTTATTTTTTTTCTAACAGCCCTAAAACCTAGGAGTTTGGGAAGAATGACAAACTGGTCAAAAAATGATGATAAATCATCCTTCATAATATAATATAGCATTCAAAGGGTTTCAAGCTACCCTCTAATGGTTTGACAAAGAAGCACTAATTCCACCTCACCAAAAGGACAAATGACAAAGAGTATCAGTGCAAGGGCTTGACTTCTCAAAAGTAAAGTCAGAGGCATTAAAAAGGATCAAAAGGAGGCAAACACAAGGTAAAGTGCCAAAGGATAAAATCATTACTGAGCATGAGTTTACTATTGGGAAAATAAGATGTCAAAATTCCCAAAAAGGAACTAAGGGATCAAAGGAAAAGGTTGTGTAGGCACCTGTAAAAACAGAAGTGGCCAAGGGGAGACACAAAATGGTTTAAATTGCTGAATTTTCCCACCATAGATATACCACTGTCAAAATGATCAATGGAGAAAACATGTAATTGTTCTAAAAAGCAGAGAAGCCTCCAAAATGGTTTCCTTATCAAAAGTATATTCTAAAAGAGATAGATTAGCCATGAGTGACACTTCTGCAAGACTGTCAAAAATGTTTACCTACACGAAGAGTGATAAGGTCAAACAATCCTAATGTTTATCACAATGGTGGCACATATGAAGACCAAAGGAACTATTGATGTCAACTGATAGGGTTTTCACACCAAGAATTTTTCACTACTCCAAAGAGAAAACATAACAAAATTCTAGTTGAAAGAAGGTCAAAATTCTTCTCTTCAGTCTTATCCACCAAGAAATCAAAGGCATAAAATATGAAGGAAAGAATATTCCAAGGTAAAGGTGCCAAAATTATCAAAATATTATTGTTTACAAGTGTTGAAATTCATGAAAAGGATAAAGGGAAAAAACCTTCAAGGAGCACTAATGTCACTGTCTATCTTTTTCCTCAAAACTTTGTCAAAAGACCTTTTTCTTTTTAAATAACTGGTTCATGTTTCCAAATGTGGATAAGAGGCAAGGTTTAAGTTGGTTTAAAAGGTTTGTAAATCCAAGAAAAGAATCAAGATACTCCAACCAAGGAAAAAACTATTTTTTCAGATTTCTGCCACCTACAAGACAAAAGGACCAAAAAGTCAGTGAAAAGGAAAGAAGGGAAAAAAAACATTAGAAAGTGGGTTTGATCATGAAATTATTTTCAAAAAAGAAGTATAAGGGTATTCTTTCCCTCTTTCCACCTCATTTTTATCTTTTCAGGAAAGAAAGAGAGCTGTTGGAAACGTTTTTTTAGGGTTTTTTTGCAAAAGTTGTTGAAGTTTCTAGGCGCTACGCACCGACGGGGGCACTACGCACAGAGCCGTTAGTGCTGTGCACACATGAGGCATATACAATGCAAAAAATCAATGTGCTATGCAATGATGGAGGCGTTGCGCATAGACCCAGTTCAGGCCCAACTTTCCCACCATTCGATGGCGCTGCGCACAGGGAAGGCCCGACCCGACCCAGCGTTGCGCACAGGGAAGGCTTGACTCGACCCAATGTTGTGCACAAGGAAGGCCTGATTAGAATGACATGTCGGGTAGCACTACACACAGAGGAGATTTGGCTAAATTTTCCCAAAAATTTCTCAAACTCACTTTTTCTCCTCCTCAAGTTTGCCCCACGCTCCAGCATGAGTTAGACAAGGTTGGTAGTCATTTTCTTTGCCCTCCAAATTGATATTTTTTCATTCATAATCAAAGGAGAATATAAAAAATTTAAATTTGGCCAAACCCTAATCTTCACGACAATCAAATATTTAACCTTCTAGGGCAATAATTACCAATTGGAGAGTTTTCATTAGCATAAATACACTCAATACAAGCTAAGCCTCCTCCTAAAATTTGAAAGCATTCCTAGACTTACTTCATTTTTCCCTCATTTTCTAAAAATCTGCCCTCACCATCATTCATTTGTCCTCCCTAGACCTAAAGCTCTCACCAAGCTAAAAAACCATTTTTTCAAGGATACAATCAGCCACCATGTCGGGAGAGGAGGTAAATTCCAGTAGTGATGAAGGCCAAAGGCCTATCAAGCCAAAACACATGGGAGAAAGGAATAACATGTTTGAGCCTTTAAATAACATTCAAATCACCTCTTCCCCCATGATCCTTGCCTGTTTTCAATATGTTGGATGCTTTTAGTTCCGTGAGAGGGTTAAACAGGTCCAAAACCACTCAGTTTTCACTAGGTTGTTCATTCTTAGCCTACAAAACCACCAGGTCAACCTAGCAGGAGTAAAGTTTGAACTATCATCTGAATCCATTGCTAAAGCCACAAGAATACCAGATATTGCTGAGAGATGGTTCAAGCAGAAGAAACTGGCCTTACGCTATTATGAGCCCTTCCTCAAACCTAGTTATGAACAGGGCTGCAAGACTATTTTCCCCTTCTCCCACCTGTTAGAGAGATATGCCCTACTAATGAGGTAGATCTTCAAGTACTTAACTTGTGAGGGGAGGTACTCCAGGATTTAGTCATACCACATAAGGCTGCTAATGCAGTTCACCAGGGTTAAATTTCTAAACCTACCATACTATCTCTATCGGAGCATTGAAAAAATGGCTTCAGTGGTCAAGAAAAGGATTTATGCCCATCAAATGCAAAGCCTTTTTCACCACTCCTTGGTTAAGATGATTTTTTTGCACCAGCTAGAGCAATAGGGAATTCCTTGGGAAGTTTTCATCTCACCTGATATATTTGCAAATCCCCAATCCTTCATTCAACAAAATTTTCCCTCCACTTCACACTCAATTACCTCCACTCCTCCATCACCTCCACCTATGCCTTCTCCATAAGGAAACATACCTCTTTCCTCTTCTCATAATGCATCAAATGAAGATGATGACAATGATAATGAAGAACAAGAAGGTGACTATGGAGATGAAGAAAACAGTGAGGCAGATACAGAATTAAATGAGGAACAAGGAGGTGACAGAAAAAATAATGAACAAGAAGATGTTCGTGGAAATAATGAAAATAGTGGGGCAGACATAGAGTTTAATGAGGAAGAAAATGATGGTAGTGATACCAATGAATCACTCCCTGCTTTAGGGTAAACTGCTTGGGTGGTTGGTTTTTGAGGATCCCTCTCAGGGCTTTTCGGTGCCCGAGGCAGACAGTAAGATTAGCTATGCTGTTCACAAAGATGGCATGAGCATGTTCATATTAGCTTGAAATAATTTGAACGAATACAATAGAGAATTACCTCTTTGACGGTTTTGGAATCCCTTGGAGAATGCTGTGCAGCAAAGTAAGAGTCCTTCTTCGCTGGCTCCAAATCTGAGACCTGCAATCAGTCAAAGCACCCGCGTAATTTCTAATATAACAAGTATTATATCAATTAATTCAATAATAAACATCTAGATTATACGCATCTGAGCCATTCATATCATACTAAGTAAATATTGAAACAACAATAATAACATTAAGCATTGAATGGACAAAACGAACACAATTCTATTGATTTTGCAAGAAGGAGGATTACAACCATCGGTTGTACCAAGCCCTCCTCAGTCTCCCAATCTCTCTTCTCTCTCTAGTGAAGAATTCCAAGTCAACAAACTCTCTAGGAGCCTCTTTGACTCTTGGCCTTCACAATGTCACACTATTCTCTATTCCACAAGTATGCAAGAACCTTGAGCAATCCTTCGACCTTCAATTAAGAGCCTTTAGCTCCTTCTTATAGGAGAGGGAGAAAGCCATTGTTGTCCTTCTCTTTCCACTAGTTTGGAATGGAAATAACTTAGATGTTTCCTTGATATCTATGCTTTTTCCTCTTTTGGAGTTTAGTCTCTCATGGAAATGACCAATAATGAACTCGTGCTTCTGCAGTTTCCTTTGTGAACTGACTCCTTTGTGAGGGAAAGTCAGAGATTCAAATCATTCTCTGCGCTCTTTTCCCAATTCAAACTTAAAACACGGGTAACGCTTCCCTTCAGTGTAAACAGAGCGTTGCCCTAGCCACTAACGCGGCCAATGCACTGCTTGCCTACGTTATAACGCTCTTGTTTTGTTCTTCATAGGCATTACCCTGGTAGAAATAGGTTTCACTTAGGTATTTGTACTTCTTCCATATTTGTCTTCCCCTCTGAGCTGATGAGGAGGTATTTTGACCTGTAACAGATGCCCCCTAAAGTGTGAGGTCAGAGACGAAGACGATGGCTGAGATACTTTATAATTTGTAGAGATAGAGAGAGATTGAAAGACTGAGGAAAACCTGAAACAACAACATATGTTAGAAAATATAGTATTTGCCTAGAGTCGGGCATGTCCCATGCTCAGTAGCTTAAACAACATGATTTCTCTAGAATAGAGATATGAAGAATCTGTCCACCAATAGGCACAATGTGGAAGTGTCTATCATAACAGGATCAGGCTGAAGAAGCTATCTCCATAAACAATATCGCAGCTTGGGGAAGGGAACACAACTTTAATGATGTAGCCTTTGCCCCAAGGTCTTGACCGCCGATTCACTTAAATTGCATATTTCTCGATCATGTGAATGAGGGAGTTGTCGTCGAACATGTGAGAAATCATCTGATTACCAGTAAATAATGAAAATTGTTAACAGACGCGAAGGTGGCCACCGATAATGATGATGGTCCCTAAGATGCCCAGTACAATCTAGCGAGTGTGAATAAAAGGAGTTGAAGTCAAACACTCGTAGAATCATTCGACCAAGATCCAATGATGAAGACCCTTGTTCAAACACAAGACTACCTGCCACTGATGTCTGCAAGTATCTGGGTACTGATGGGTTTCTGGATCATCTTCCTAGATAAGGTGTTGAAGTCGATAGGAAGTGATCTGTTGAAAGGTAGGCACTGAGGCGTCCTACATCAATCAAAACGAAATGGAAACCAACTGATTTTGTTTATGATTTGAGATAAGGAAGAGTAAATGGGAACGTCAGACGACAAATAATTTCTGGCATAATGAGTGGTTTGGTTGATAACAGGAGCAGTAGATAACGAGATGTGCCTGAACAATAGAAGGCACTCTAGCAGGGTACTAGGCAGCTGAAGCGTGATGAACACCAAAGAGTGTGTTAGGATTTACCGGTGCAGGGACACTGGGAAATGAAGGCTAATACTCATAGATGGTAGGGTTCGGCTAACTGCGAAAGAGTTTTTTGGGAAGTGCCATGTTCAAGAATTTTGCTACCAAATCGACCTTTTTGGAAATGTAACAGAGGTATTATCCATTTTGTCCAAATTTTTCCCCATCTGATTAAGTTTAACGAGTCCAGACGAGTAAACTCGGTGAATTTTTCATGTTTAGAGAGTCTGAAAAATGTCAAGAAAGACAACTCTGTGCCCCATATGATTAGATTTAACGAGTCCAGATGAGCAAACTCAGTGAATTTTTCATGTTTAGAGAGTCTAAAAAATGTCATAAAAGAAAACTCCATGTCCTGTCTGATTAGGTTTAACGAGTCCAGACAAGTAAACTCGGTGAATTTTTCATGTTTAGAGAGTCTGAAAAATGTCGTAAAAGACGACTCCATTGGGGTACCTTTGTCATGTCTTGATAACCGGGCACGACAAAGGGATAATAGTAAGCCCAAAATAGTTCATTTTCCGTAAGTTAGTCCATCAAATCCGGAAAAGTGAGAAATATATGTTCAATGGACGTCTACCTCATTTTGTTATGAGTACGAGGAGACGAAGTAAACTCAATATTCTTTGTGAAATTTTAACGAGCCCAACAAAGAAAAACTCGGTACCTCTGTGAAATTTTAACGAGTCACGCGGAGAAAACTCGATTTACCTTTTCTGTTTAAAGATCTTTGAAAAAGAGGAAAAGAATGGCTCCTTGTTATTTGTCTCAGTAGTTTAACGAGCCTGACAAAGGTGACTATGGGATTTTTTCGGTTTTATGAGCGAGAAAAATATTCCCAAAAAGAATGCTCAGTACTTCTCCATAGTTTTAACGAGTCTGAAGAAGAAAACTCTAGGTTTTTCGGATTAACGAGCAAGAAAAGACCACAAAAGAACGCTCAATGCCAACTTCGTGTAAGTTTAACGAGTCCGAAGGAGAGAACTCGAGGTTTTTCGGATTAACGAGCAAGAAAAATACCGTAAAAAGAATGCTCGATGCCAACTTCGTGTAAGTTTAACGAGTTTGAAGGAGAGAACTCGAGGTTTTTTGGATTAACAAGCAAGAAAAATACCGTAAAAATAATGCTCGATAAAACATGAGTATGTCTGCTCATAAATCTTGATCCCTTATTAGAATCATCAGTACCAAATCTTGAGAGTTGCGACATGTGTACAGTGAGAAATCACGACTTTGCCGACTGACTTAAGAGAGTCATGCCCCAAAATTTTCTATAAGAAGGTCAAAAGACTTTCATTTTCACTGTTTCGAGTGCTGTGAAGAAGCTCTGGAGTGGAAAAGGGGTGAAAACTTCAACTGACGATTACGGTCAATCTGGGCAACAGTTTTCTATTCTGCGAGCTCCAGGTAAGAGCTAGAACCTCCTGTTATCATTTAATTGCCAATTTTTTAGTTTTTGCTGGTTCAAAATTAGTAAATTTTGAGGCCCTAGAAAAATATTTGCGCCTAACGCGGGTAAGGAGTATAACAGCCGTGTTAAACGCATAACCCGTGAGGGAAGTGCGCGTTAGAATGCTCTGTTTTGTACTAATTCCCACGTTAGGCGCAACATGCTTTCTAACAATTCAATTTTTCCATTTTTGAAGTGGTCCAGGCAAATTTTAATCGGTTGGAAATGTTTCGTTTGCAGGTGTTCAGCTATTAATCATGAGTATCTGGCGAGAGAGAGAGCATGAGCGGGAAGAAAGAGAGATGGTGACAGATGCGGCAAGTTTAATGGCTCTCCAGAGGTGCGGATTGCTTGAGTATGCCTGTTTAGAACTGATGAGGGGTCAAGAGGACCTCCTGAGGTGGCTGATCCAGCAGTGGGACGAACGACATCATATCTTTCAGATTAGTGGCAATGAGCTCGCCATCGAAAAAGATGATGTTTACTTTTTGTTCGGCTTGTCATGTCGTCGGGCGAGGCCCAATTTGACGGGGTCCAGAGCTGACCCTCGTTCCACTACTGATCTGATCCATGCGCACTGCATACGTGGCACCCAGTCTGTGAGTAACCGGATACCTATCGCACAGGTGACTCTGAGACCCCTGCGGGCTATATTATGGATGATCGTTCGCTTGGTAGGTGCCAAGAGTCAGCATGTGGCGACCAAGGCTCAGATGCTCTTAGCCTTGGATTGTATGCAGCCTCAGGTTTTCGACTGGTGTGACGATGTGGTCCGTCGGGTCCGAGCAGAGCTTACTGCATGCAAGACCCGTACTAAAAGAGAGTTTGGGTACAGCACACTGATTTTTTCTTTCATACTGGAGCGGATACCACTGATGAGGCCCAGGATCCCTACAGCGCCATTGGGTCCACGCGAGCCAAGGCAGGCTCGGTGGGCCACTTTGCTTCCACGGACTGGAGAGGGTCCCATCCATCACTATTTTGATGAGGGATTCTTTGATTGGCTAGACCCTCAGATTATCATGATTGAGGATTATCCCTATGCAGGGATGAACTTCACAGGCGACCCTGAGTTAGTCCTGCCCCCTGGCACCCAGATGGTAAGAAGAATGATCAGTGTTTTTTCAAAGAAGTTTTTTTTTTTAGCTTTTGAATGTTTATGTAATTTTTTTTTGTTGAAAAGGGGTGAAAATTAAGTTTTGACATGAAACTTTTGCTTGCTTGACACAAATGTGGCACCTTTCCATCCAGCTGGGGCCCCTCGCTATGCGCGGCGAGGATTGCAGCTACCTGGGGATGGCGCACCTGTAGAGGAGGCGGAAGCCGGCAACGACGATGATACCCAGATTTTACATGAACTCTCCAGGAACCTGGAGGGTCTGAGTATGGGTATACCACCGCTTCCTATGCAGGAGGTTCTAGTTCGTCTGCAGCGGCATACTGTGGGTGTGCCAGAGAGATACCTGGTTCCTCTGAGGAGGATAGCTAGAGCAATTGTATGCTATTATGAGCATCAGGATTAGCTGGTGGAGTAGATGTATTAGTGTCAGAGCATGGCTTAGTGTAGCCAAATTTTGTAAAACACCCCAAGTTTTGGGAGATTTTTCTTTTTGATGTTTACTGTGTACTGGACAGGACATATGTATATATATATTTTTGGTGATTTTGTGTTTTTAAATTTTTATGCATTTTTTGATGTGATAAAAAATATATGTACTCATGAGTAAATATTTTACAATAAATGTGACAAATGCCAATCTAACACATAATTTTCCAAAGAATTAGCTAATGCATTAAATTCCCTCAGAACGTGCTCAAATGTGATTGTTTGAAATTGACGTTCTAAAAGTCGCACTCGGAAAAAATAACGTAACAACACAGGGTGGCGGACACGGTAATGATTGTTTAACTACATAATGATGAGTTGGGAATCTAACCTGACCACTAAATCGGAGATGTCACGAGATGCCGCTTCCGTGAGGAGTTGGATCACTAACATGTACTCGACGACATTGTTGGTGGCGTTACCCAGGAAGATCCCCCCGGAACCGAGAAGGTCCGACTCAGGAGTATAGAGAACCCAAGCAGCTGAAGCAATGTGCCTAGTGTGACGACTAGCACCGTCCGCATACCCAACGTATGATAACGAGTGTGATGACATCTGTGCGAAAGAAGAAAAATTACATGAGAAAAACACCTTAAACCAAACAAAAAATTCAGAAGCATCAAAAATAAAAATAGGCAAAACTTTTATACATAAAATTAAAAAGCATATGCCTAGTGCGAAACTAGGCAAAATACTTCTTCAGATAGAGCCCGTTGCGGGGCTCCTCGAGTGGAATTCCATTACAGTCTTGTAGTTCGTAATCTCCTTTTGAGAGGGCTTTAGTAATGATGTAAGGACCGAGCCACAATGGTTGGAGTGTTCCTGCCCCCAAGAGGTCGTGTTTTTTATCATAAAGTAGAACAAGATCGCCTTCTTGGAAAGAACGAGGCTTGACAGATTTGTCGTATTGAGATTTAACTCGGCATTGATGAGCTTCGAGTGCTAGTGTAGCATCTCGATGAGTTTCGTCCAAATGATCGAGAGAGAGCAAGCGCTCTTCTGTGGCGGTGGTGCCAGGCAGGAGTTCAACGACCAGTTTAAGCGATGGGATTTCGCACTCAATCAGAAGTACTGCCTCCAGGCTGAAAGCAAGTTGGAAAGGTGTGAAGCCTGTGGCAGCTTTAACTGATGTTCGGTATGCCCATAACGCAGAATACAACTTCCGATGCCATGTGGTTTTATGGTTTCCGACCAATCGACGAATCATGGTTTTGAGGACGCCATTCACGGCTTCTACTTGACCATTAGCTTGAGGATAATAAGACGAAGATTGATCTTGTCGAAAACCTAGCATGGATGTTAATTCGGTCATCATATGATTTTGAAAGTGAGATCCATGATCGGTGACAATCGATAGGGGTACGCTGAACCGACAGATTACCTGATTAAACAGGAAGAGAGCGGTCGTTTCGCCATCGGCCTTAAAAGTGGGAAGGGCTTCCGCCCACTTCGTAAAATAATCGATTGCAATCACGATGTAGTTGTGTCCATTTTCTGAAGTGGGATTGCAGGTGACGAAGTCAATTCCCCATTTAGCGAAAGGACCGACGGAGATAACCGGGTGAAGGGGGGTAGGATGTGCGCACATTTTCTTTGTGAAAATTTGACATGGATGGCACTTCTGGACTGCTGCACTGCAATCTTTAAACAAAGTGGGCCACCAGTAACCGGCGCGTAATATTTTCTGGGCAGTAGCTATGCCCGAAAGATGACCACCACATGCCCCTGCGTGGCAGTCATTCAAAACGCGTTCTACCTCATCGATAGTGAGACAACGTTGGAGAATAGCATCAACACCACGACGATATAGTGTATCGTTTAGCACGAGGTAGTGCTTCGCTTGGTGGCGGATACGACGATGGTCGTCAGACATGAGAGCTGGGCGGAAGCATTGGGTTTGTAGGTAGACTAAGATGTCTCCATACCAGGGGTCCGAAGAGTCGACCAAGTAGACAAATTCATCAGGAAATGGATCATGAGCTACTTCTGCCGGGTCGATTCTGGGAAGGTCCGATAATAATTTGGCGAAGACAAGGGATTTCTTTGCTTTGGCAGCTGTGAAAACCAAATCAAATTGTTGGAGGATGACGATCCATTTGGAATATTTCCCTCCAATAATTTTTCTAGACAAGATATGTCGCATGGGATTCTCCAAAGCAATCACCGTAGTCTGTCACAGCAATATATAATGTCGGAGTCAGGTGACGGCAAAAACTACCGCCAGAGAGAGTTTCTCCACATGTGAATAATGTAATTCAAGTCCGATTAGACCTTTTGATAAATATTAAATCACATGTTTGCTGTCGTCATCGTGTACTTGAACCAAAACCATTCCAAGTGAGGATGGTGATGCTGCTAGATAGAGGAGAAAGTCGCGTGAGTAATCGGGGGCACTAAGGAGTGGGGCTGAAACAAGTGCATTTTTTAAAGCATCAAATGACCGTTGAGCTTGGTCATCCCACAAGTATAGTGTTCATTTCTTCAATAATCGCATGAAGCCTTTCGTCATCTCAGCATGGTTAACGATGAAACGTCACAAAAAGTTTTCCTTCCCCTGCAAGCTTTGGAGTTGAAGGATGGATTGTGGTGCTAGCAATTCTACAATTGCTTTGACCTTATCGGGATCAACCCTAATCCCGTGCTTGGAAACAATGAAACCTAACAATTTTCCAGACTCGACCATAAATATGCATTTATGAGGATTCAAACGTATATTGTAGAACCTGCACTTAGCAAAAATTTCTCTTAAATGAGCCAGGTGGTCTCGTCGCTGCTTGGAATGAGCCGGAAGGTCATCCAAGTAAGCTTGTACAATATGCTGAATGTCATGAAAGGTGTAGTCCATAGCCCGCTGAAAAGTTGTTCCAGCATTATTTAGGCCGAATGGGAGTTTTTTATACGCAAAAATGCCCCAAGGACAGATGAAAGCAGTTTTATGCTGGTCGTCTTTTTTATGGCAATATGGTTGTATCCCGAGAATCCATCCATGAAGGAAAAAGATTCGCATCTGGCACAATCATCGAGAATTTGATCAATGAATGGCGTAGGATAATTGTCTTTGGGACAAGCGGCGTTTAGATCGTGATAATCGACGCAAACTCGAATAGTGCCTTGTTTTTTATCAACGGGAACCGGATTGGAAACCCATTCAGTTAAGGGAACGGGATAAATGAAGCCACCTTTTAAAAGTTTTTCTACTTCAACCTTGATGGCGGCTGCTTTGCGTGGGTGGACAGGTCTGAGTCGTTGTTGGATTGGTTTAGCATTGTCATAAGTCTTGATTTTGTGCTCGAAAATAGAAGGATCTATGCCGGGCATTTCGTCATAAGACCAAGAAAAGACATCGCGGAATTCTTTAAAAAGAGATGTGAAGGCCGCAATTTCCTCAGGATTGTAGTCAGCTCCAATCTGAATATTTTCCACGATACCCGTTTTGACCGAGATATCAATGAGCAATGTCTTGGAAAGATTACCCATGTTCCCTTCTGAATCGATAGTGTGGACAGTCGTATAAGAGGAGGGAACTATCTTAGGTTGGTCAAAAAACAGGATTTCAGTTTTTATCGCCGCCGAATCAATCGTCGAAGCGCGATGGTGGAACTCTCCCCAAGTTCGTTCTTCTAATGACATGATCTCTTGAATAGCTTCGTCTGTAGGCCAGACTTCATTGAGGAGATCTTTAGAGAGAACCGTGATGGGAGAGAGGGTTGTACCTGTGGTCGAAACCATCTCAGTGGAGGGTTCAGATGCGATTTGGATGGCTTGGTAAGCCAACTCAACCGGCGAAAGAGGCATCTAATCTCCATAGGAATCAATATCTGAAGGTGCCAGAATGATCCATGGGTCGATAGAGCCATCCAAAAAGGTGGATATCATTGCAACCGTGTTTGGGATCTGTGGCGGCGGTAGAGGAAAACAACCCAGTAGGGAAGATGCCTTCAGAAGATCGGTACTGATACCGACGTAAGAGTCAGGGACACCTCCTATTAGGGGTATAGAGCTACTTGGTAAAGTGGAATAATCAGGGGTGCAGAAAGATAGCTGATCGACCGTGACTATTCTCCCATCCAATGGAAATAGGATGAGTCGGAAGACGGAAGACACGATGGCGGTCATAGCATAAGACCAAATGCGACCGAGCAATAGATTATAGTCGAGATGACGATCTACGACTTCAACGTCCACGTTTACCGTTTTCCCACTCAGAGTGATGGGAAAGCTAGCAAGGTATCGTTTGGGTAGTAATGTGTGGCCATCGAAATCTTTGAGAGAATTCGATGGTGGGGTTAGAATAGGAGAACCTAAATTCAGCCAGCAAGCTTGTGACATAACGTAGGTCGAAGCACCTTCGTCTATGACAGTGCGATGGATGGGTCTCCCTTTCGACACAACCTACACCTAGAATGCGAGTTGATGTGAGAGGCGAGGTTTAGCCTTTTCCATATCAAAGATTTCTAGCGTGGAATCCTGGGGGTCTATTCCGCCAATGGCCGAAAGCAAGGCTTTCCTTTGTGTTGGACAGGTTTGTAATACTTCAAGTGCAGACATAGCTGACGGTGCCTGTGCCAAATCTTCTACAATATTGTAGTTTTGGGCTGCACGTGCAGAGGTATTATGAGTCATGCGTCGAAGTGTCCCTTTGGGGGGACGAATTACAGGTTCAACAGTAGGCCTTTCGATATGTAAATCGTTGGGCGGCGGCGGATTGGAACTAGTTCCAGGTTCCTGAGCATCTATGGTAGGAGTTCCATAAAGCTTGGCGCGAGTTTGAAGGTCAATACTCTCGATGCCATAAATGGTAGATGGTCCTTCGCCGGAAGGATTCGAACCACCATTGCCCCGTTGATGGGGTTGTGGCGGGTTGTCAACCATATGTTGATGTTGTTGTTGTTGATTGGGGAAAGGATTGTGAAGAACGGAAGGTGTTCTCCCAGAATCCTTGTTAGCAATAAAATCAGTGCATTCTTGCAACCGAGGACATTTGTATGTCAAGTGGTCCTCCGCACATATTTTACAAGGAAATCTCATGGGTTTATCCTTTCCTTTTTCATTAGCAGCATTTTTCTGATTAGAGTTATTCTGATTATGCGACTGCTCTTCCGAAGAAGATGTTTTCTTCTTATTCTTCCTATTTTTCCCGTTGGGTTTTTGTGAGGTTTGCACCGAATTTACCTCAGCGGAAGGGAGAGGAGTCGTTTGATGGGGGGCGGTGGCAGCCGAGGATGGCTGGGAGGTTTTCCCCCGAGACTGATTGGTGGCTACACCAGAGATCGCGCCAACGAGACCATCGGCATGAGCTCCGGTTTTCTGAGTAGCCGGAGGGTTCGGGTTACCAGGGGCATGGGGGAGCAGATCGTAAAGTGTGCCGGATTGTGAATAGATTAAATCTAGGTGCTGGGCACGACGAATACATTGATCTTCTGTCACCGCCCCAGAAAGGCCAATGTCTTTAGAGATATGGGGTAAAAGAGACTTGCAAAACCAATTGGCCAAGAGATGGTCCGGTATTGGCGCTTTGACAAGCCTCCTCCTACGTCTCCATTCATGAATATGGTCGGAGATGTGGGTGGCGGTGTCTTGGCGCAGTGATGTTAACAATTCTGTGCCGGTTTCCACTCTAATTGGTAGTTGAAATTTATTTAAGAACTCCGTCCCTAAAGCGCCAAACGTATTGATGGTGGCGCGTGGTAATTCTGTGTACCACTTGGCGGCATTGCCTGTAAGGGTGCGGGAAAACAGTCGAAGGCGGACACTATCATCTACCATGGAATTGGATATGGACCACAAATGGAAGGTAGTGATGTGTGCGGCCGGGTCATCTCCATGCTTCCCGTTGAACTTCGGGATATCTGAAGGAATCTTATGCGGTATAGGAGGCCAAAGCGAGTTGTGATTGATGGGGTCGTTTGTCAGCTTATGGATGTTGGGTATGTCCAAAGCTGCCAAGAAAGGCAATTGTGGATTTGCCCCCGAGTCTAACCAAGGCAGTATGGGCTGACTATTTGGACCATAGGGTCCCCCCATCCACGTGTTACCAGAAGGGTAAGTGGGACTTTGATAGAAACCTCCCATAGGTGGAGGAGTAGGAACATACGGTTGTTGTCCATAGGGCATAGCATATTGAGGGGCAAATGGTTGGTTGCCCCCAGCGTAAAAGTGCCCTCCCACTCCAGATGGAGGTTGGGGTTGGTTAGTCCAAATGGATGCAATAGAGTTTCCCGGAGGCATACTAGTACTTGCATAATTTGGCAACGGTATAGATCCTACACCTATGTTTGAACCACTTAAGGGGATAGTATTTACAATGGGTTGTTCCATTTGTCCTAAGGATTGCATAGGAAGAGAAATATTCCCTGCTACCTATGTACTGATAACACTGCCCCCTGGTATAGTGGCCAGGGGGTTTGAACTCAACAGAGGGTTCCAACCGAAAGGGTTGCTAAAGGGCACCGAAGTAGTCATGCTCGTGGGAGGAGCCACCGTGGTCCCCAACGTGGTTACGGTAGGAGTAGATGCCGAAGGGTTCGGTAAACTACTGACAGTTGTGTTAACCATAGGGCTGGGGGTAGGCATATGTTGACTACTGGGGTTACCCAGTAATGGCATAGAACTGACCACCGGCGGGGAGGATGATGGCGAACCAGGAATGGTTGCCATTGGTATCGACCCTATGGATACCGATGGAGAAATAGATGTTGGTGTTGCTGCAGACATATCTTGGCGCAATGGAATCTGGACTATCACAGGTCCTAACGGATCAGTGAGCGGAGGATTGTAATTAGGTACAACGCCTTCAGCGAAAGGGTCCTCCGGAAGTTCCAGTTGATAAGGGTCTATGTGATAATCAAGATTAGTCAGAGGAGACTGCTCTTCAGTAGAAGGCCCGGGTTCACCAAGGTTCAATCCTTCCTCTAGAGTGAGAGGAGGTAGACCTTGCTATCATCGAGACAGACGGTGTGGGTCAGGGGACGCCACGGTGACTGGTTTAATTTTAACAAATTTTATTAAAATGTGATATATTATGAAGTCTCAAGTGACAGTAACCACACACTTACTAAAAAGAAAAGACTCTCTAAAATCAAACAGCAAGCAGCTAGAATAGGGTGCCCTGTCTGAGTACTACCGTTCACTGGTGATGAAATCCAGTATCATAATAGCATACAGAGAGGGTTGGTCGAAAGTACAGTTACGGTCACTCTAGAGCTTCGCTCGAACCTCAGATGATAGGTGTAAGCACTGTCGTGAAGACGAGTACCCTCCTAAAGACTGAAGACAGAGTGGGTCCGTCTGTTTCAGGTACCAGGACAGCCCGTCCCAGTCACCTTGTGTAAGTCCCTAAAAGTATGGCCACTAAGGATACCTCAAATCACAGACACCATCAGGGGGGTCCACGGTCAAGGACAGTGTGCTATATGGGCAGAATACCAAGATCCCCGATCTAGTTTCGACATCCCCGAAGGGAACCCCAATATATAACACACCCACAGGATGCAGTCAAAGGTAGGCTACCTTCTAGTGCACCCAAGTGTTGTCTCGCGCTGAGCTCCGGTAAAGGAACGGTCCCGATAATGTGAATGCAGCAGGATTTCACTCGTTAATGACTCTAGTTTTCAAGTTTTGAGATCTTGGGTAGTTTTCTCACTTTCCTAACCCAAGATCCTAGCCTGAACTACTGTTTGTGTGAGCTCAAAAAGAGTAATTAGATTTATTTTATTATCTCTTTGTTTTTAGTGTACTTTGTTATTAGTCTTGCGGAGGGGGAATGGACGTATGAAGTATAGTGAGACTCTGACTCAAGAAAGCATCCAAAACATGCTCTAAATATTAACTTCAATGAAGAGTGTTTCTACAAGGAGAGGTTTCTTTTTCAATCATCCATGCACCAACATGTAAATAACACAGCTCAACTTTTAAGATTCAGACTTCTATCTACCTCGTTTAATAGTCTGTGAACTAAACTTTCAGAATAAACTCAGCTAAATGCAGAAAAAAAAAAATTTCTCTTTAAAAAAGTAAATTCTTTGCACACTAACTAAAAAAGAGAAACAAATAATCAATGCCAGCTTAGCAGACAAGCACAGGGATTCAGTCAGTGAAAGGTACTGGTGGCCAAAAAAATCTACAGCTAAAACATAGTCACAGTAGTGAACAGCAAGGTTTTTGGTTGAGTAACGCTCTGTCTGTGAGAAAATACAGTGTTATAACGCACTGTATTTAAGCCTAGACCGCGTTATAACGCATTGGATGAACTGCATAGGTCGTGTTAACTAGGGAAAAGCTCTTCAGTTGGCCAGACAGGAACAGGATTGAACTCTGCAAGCGTTTGGTATGTCTACTGGGCATCAAAAAATGGTCGGAAGGATACTAAACAGAGGAGAGAAGAAATGAAGGGAAAAAATAGTCCGGAAACTATGGGAAAACTCCCCAGTGGAGTCGCCAATTCTGCTTTAGGGTAAACTGCTTGGGTGGTTGGTTTTCGAGGATCCCTCTCAGGGCTTTCCGGTGCCCGAGGCAGACAGTAAGATTAGCTATGCTGTTCACAAAGATGGCATGAGCATGTTCATATTAGCTTGAAATAACTTGAAGGAATACAATAGAGAATTACCTCTTTGACAGTTTTGGAATCCCTTGGAAAATGTTGTGCAGCAAAGTAAGAGTCCTTCTTCGCTGGCTCCAAATCTGAGACCTGCAATCAATCAAAGCACCTGCGTAATTTCTAATATAAAAAGTATTCTATCAATTAATTCAATAATAAACATCTAGATTATACACATCTGAGCCATTCATATCATACTAAGTAAATATTGAAACAACAATAATAACATTAAGCATTGAATGGACAAAACAAACACAGTTCTATTCATTTTGCAAGAAGGAGGATTACAACCATCGGTTGTACCAAGCCCTCCTCAGTCTCCCAATCTCTCTTCTCTCTCTAGTGAATAAGTCCAAGTCAAAAAACTCTCTAGGAGCCTCTTTGACTCTTGGCCTTCACAATGTCACACTATTCTCTATTCCACAAGTATGCAAGAACCTTGAGCAATCCTTCGACCTTCAATTAAGAGCCTTCAGCTCCTTCTTATAGGAGAGGGAGAAAGCCATTTTTGCCCTTCTCTTTCCACTAGTTTGGAATGGAAAGAACTTAGATGTTTCCTCGATCTCTATGCTTTTGCCTCTTTTGGAGTTCAGTCTCTCATGGCAATGACCAATAATGAACTGGTGCTTCTGCAGTTTCCTTTGTGAACTGACTCCTTTGTGAGGGAAAGTCGGAGATTCAAATCATTCTCCACGCTCTTTTCCCAATTCAAACTTAAAACACGGGTAACGCTTCCCTTCAGTGTAAACAGAGCATTTCCCTAGCCACTAACGCGGCCAATGCACTGCTTACCTACGTTATAACGCTCTTGTTTTGTTCTTCATAGGTGTTACCCTGACAGAAATAGGTTTAACTTAGGTCTTCGTACTTCTTCCATATTTTTCTTCCCCTCTGAGCTGATGAGGAGGTATTTTGACCTGTAACACTCCCAAGTACAGAAAAGGGTGGTGCTGATGAACAAGATGAAGACCAAGAAGATAGTGAAGACAATGATGAAGGTGACAGTTAACAAGAAGATGAACATGGCATTCATGAGGACAAAGAAAATGAGCACTTGGAGGAAAATAGTTATGGTGATGATACAAATGAATCACTCCCAAGTATAGAAAAAGGTGGAGATAATGAGAAAATAGAAGATCAAGAAGAGGAAGACAGTGAGGCACAAACAAAATTTTAAGAGGCAGGTAGTGACTAAGGGAATGACATTGATAGGAAAGTCAGTGATGACCAAGACAACAAAAGAGATAGTCATGACAGTCATGAAAGCTATCATGACTATCATGACACAAATCAGCCTCCTAATGATGATAAAAGTGAAAATAGCCTAGAGGATCATGAATAATAAGACCTTTATGAGGAACAAGGTCAAAGTGAGGCAAGTACAAAAGCTGATGATCAATTTGAAAGCCAAAGTGACAGTATAGAAGGTAGTGAGGAAGATAATGATGATGATGATGCTAAAGATCAAGAAAGTAGTGACCTAGTGAGGCATGAAGTGACTCATGGAGGCCATAGTAAAAATGAAAAAGTTGGTGACAACAACAAAGGTCATAGAAATGATAAAAACACTTCCAAAACTACCATTATCACTCCTCTAACATGCACATACCACAGAGGGAAGAGAGATGTGTTTTTTGCCTCAAAAAGGAAAAGGGCCATCTCCTCTCTAGCTATCAAACCATTGGACAAGGGAAAGGAAAATATGGAAAGGGGTGAGCAACATGTAAACGTAAGGAGAAGTAAGAGAATCAAGAAAACTACACAAGAGTCTCAATTCATTTATCTAGAGAGTGACAATGAGAACAAGGAGATGACCACCAGATTGCTACTCTTAACCAAAGATGCACAACTTAAGGATTGGGAAAGATATTTCGAGATGGCACAATGTGTCATTCAGTATTACAAGAATGAGCACAAGCACTTTAAGAAGGTGAAAAGGGGCCTTTCTCTCCAGAAGAAAATGACCAAGTACTATGCAAAGAAAAACAAGTTTTCTTGTGCCAAAATGAAGGAGGTCATCATTGGAGATAAAAAACATAAAAGAGGAAAAAAGGCATGATAGCCTTTGAGCCTTGGATGAGGCTTCTGAATAGGTGTCCAAGACCTCTTGAGGGACCTCTCCACAATTTTTGGGCCAAATTGAACAAAATTTTGTTTTTTTGAAATTTTGAGGCCTCTATGTGCAGCACCCTTAGCGCTACGCACAAATTTTGTGCATCCTCAGCTCGGAAAATTTACATTTTTGGATTCATCTCACCATCAGTAGTCTGCTCACAAAATTTTAGATCATTTGGAGCAGTTTTGACCCCCCAAAAGGTAAAAAAACACCAAACTTTTGACCATTCTGCCTCATTTTTAGGCAAGGTGCTACGCAAAGCATAGTGTTGGGAGAATGGGTTTTTGGGCAATAAAATGGCACCCATTCCTTCAAAATAAAGCATTTATAGAAGGTAGACTCATCATTCTTTCTAACGAGCCATCACAGAGCGAAATCTAGCATCGAGAAGGGGTCCAAACCTTAGTCACAAAAGACCCTATTTTCTGCTGAAGTGGCGTTGTGCACAGAGACTGTCTAAGTGTGTTTTGGACAAAAAATCAACAAAACACACTCATTTATTGCAAATTGATATTTTTGAGTTTTTTGAGGCAAAGCACTCTAGAATTAGGTGCAAATAGTTATTTTGTCATTTATTTCTTAGGATATTATGTGCCTTGGTCCTTGCATGGTCTCTTGGCCATAAATGACATTTATGGTTGAATTTGACATTTTCCTAACATATTTAGGGTTTTGTTCATCCTTTGCTCCATAAATAGAGCATGAGGCCCTAATGTATTTTTTTTTATTTTGATTAACTTGGAGAGAAATACATGGTTTTTATGAGCTTGGAGAAGAAATTGGTTTTGTGAAGTTGATGAATGGATTGCTTGGATTGATGATGGAGAAGTTTGTGTGTATGATTCCTTATCTTGGTGAATGGTGATGTATTCTTAACTTGTTTATGTTTTCTTGTTGTCATTATGTTTCATATTTCTTGGTTGCTATAAATCAGAAAAGTATAGGTTGAGACATGTTCTTTGAGACACATTTGTCTTCCTTTTTGTTATAGATTTGATGTTTTCCTCTGTTTGTTCATCTTAAGGAATTCTTGACTGCTCCTTAGGTCCACCTAAACTTGTTTTTTTTCATATATGGATTAGTATGCTAGTTAACAAGTATGATTCATGGTATGCCTTGCTTACTTGAAGCTTTCGAAACTCTGCCTTGAAACCTCTCTTTGGAATATTGTTTGCTAGGTTAAGTCAAAGAGCTCTCGTTCGATCTTGCCCTTTGTCCATGCTTATCAACTTGTTTAAGAGTTATTTATAGCTTGATATATGATTTTTAGGAGTTCCCTCTTCATATATTGAGTTATTTGTGTTATCTTATATGTTTTCCAAAATTCTAAAGGTGAATTTACTAAATTTAGAAGCTCTTATGCTTTCTATGTTTCACTGGAATGTTTATCTTGAATATTTATCAATTTAAGTATTTTTCATTGAGCTTAATGGTTTTCCCTACCTCATGAGTTGTATCTTTTAACTATATTTATTTTAAGACCTCTTGGTTTTTCCCAAACTTAATGTTCACTACACCTCACACATTACCTTAAGGATCCATTAACCTTGCTAGATTGGCCCTGCAACACACTCTGATTCATCATTGAGACAGTCGTGAATTTCATTGACTCCATAGCCCAATGATTCAAATACCTCTCAATCCACCTATTCCACTTGACCATATTACCCAACCAAAAAAATAAAAAAATCCTACACTTAATAACTAGCCTAAAATCAACTACCTAAAGAAAAAAGAACACATCCTTTGCCCCCAATAGAGAGATCCCTCTATGAGTCCAGGAAGGCTAGGTCCTAGGACTCCAAAGATTGGTTCCATGTTACCCTATCATTTGGTCTACCAATCTACCAAATCACGGGACCCTAACACCTAGAAACAAAAACCAAAAGAAAATGTGAAAATATTGACCCTAAAATCTCGGACCGATAGAAACCAATATTCCCAACCCAATCTCAACCTTGTGCAAGAAAAACCAAAAGAAAAAGAATTATCATGATGATGTTGTCCAAATTAGGGTCACTTGACTTGTATTTGTAGCCATCCATGGGTGTCCAATTTATCTTTCAAGCTAACCTTTCCTTTTGTGAACATGTGGCCTTTAATTCAAAAATGCACATTCCCTTGTCCAAATTAAGTGCTTCAATAGTCAAAATTGGTCTTCTGAAAAAGAGGAATCTAGTCCCATGATTGAAATTTGTCACTAAGTTGCCAAATTAATACTCCCTCTTAGCTAGGGATAAATTCCAATTGCATAATGTCGTCATCACAAGTGTCCTTTCATAAAATCATGTTCTCTCTCAAGTATCTCATCATCAAATGTTGTCACTGTTCCTCTTGGCTCATCTCTACTTATCCTTGCTTATGTATTCATTGTCTCTACTCATATGGTGAACATTATAGAATCTAAGAGAAGACAAATTTGATATAGGTTGGGAGCCTAACTTACCACCCTCTATTCATTGAGATACCACTTCTACCACCCAGAATCATCTTCCAGCAAGGAGCTCAATGTTATCATCATGGATCCCAACTCAACTTGAAACCATGTCAGGGAGCACATCTCAACCTAAAATTCAATGAAAATGAATAAGGTCCTATTGGATACTCTCACCTCATGTCCATGATAGTGGGGAAGGTCCTACGGGACACTCTCACCCCATGTAAAGCAATAGGAGATATACCACTTTCCATTAAAGGATCATAACCATTCCATTATGTAATCAATAGGTGAGATACCATTTCTATGTGAGGTAGGGATAAGAACCATCCTATTACTTTTTGATCTTCCTAGAAATGGCTCTCAAGGGTCACGTGGTAGAAAAATTGCATCATAATCAACATGGTTGAGATGGCTTACTTACCAAATATAAGGATCAAACATGCCCAAGCTCTCTCTCAACCCGTTGGCTATACAGGCAGTGAATACCAACAAGCCCAACTTGTGGGTATGGTGTAAACAGGGGTATACTCTTCATAGAAAAAGATAGGGGAGAAAAATATATGACTCTATGGGTAAAAGATAAGGGTAATACCCTATTTTCTAGATATCCCTCAACCCCAAGATCCTTCCATCTGAATTTCTCAACCTAGAAGCTCAGATAGGGAGAAGAGTTAGCTCAGTGTTCTTGATCATTGTTTCTCTCTATAGATTTGAAACATTCAACATGCTCATATATGGTATCGGTCTAAACATCTCACTTAAGGGTTCAATCATAATATATCAATAGTAGTAGTCTCTTGTTCATGTAGGAAATTAAGTAAAATATTATATTATAACAAATATATATCACAAAAAGGATATTGCATTCATCTTCCCTCTCACATAGGCAACAACCAGAAGCCCAATCTTAAATAATACATCAACACTGTCTCAATATATGAAGATATATCAGTCCCATCTATATACAAGATTATCCACCAATTGGATCCCACTCATTCTTATGGAAATTTATCACTGTCACATCCAAAACCTGTTCAAAATAGCTTTCCAAAGAGTTTCCTAAACCAAATTTCCCCACAACTAGCAATGCTAGCAACACTGTACTCAACTTCAGTTGTACTTAATGTTATGTAATTTTCATCGAAAATATCATGACATATCTCATACTAAAGTCGCAACAAAATGTGCTCATATTATCAATAATCATCCCAAACAACATCAGTACATCCATTCAATCACATAACATATGAAGAATATCTCATACCAAAAATTTATCATACCATGCAAAATATCTCCAAGTATGCTCAACCCAACTATGTATGAAATCGATAAATAATTAATTGACCCAGTTTCTATACAAACAAACAAACACACACACAGATATATATATATATATATATATATATATATATGGATTGGTGTTCACATGAAACATGAATGCTTCAATAAATTATCGATTTCTAAGTCAGGCTCACAATATCTCTTCATATCTTCTTGAAATTCAGTTGAAGTATCTAAGGATCTAAATTTCCTCTTTTACAAAATTATTTAATAGACTCACAATATATATTTTCTTTTCCAAACTTCATAAAGTAATTCATCATGCCATGATTCTTCATTTCAAACTTCAGAGACCAAATCCATGTTATTTTTATCATCAGACGCTCATTACCTGTTAAGAATAGACCATTAGCATATAAAACCAAAATCAAAGTCATACCTTGGGCCACTTTAGAAGTATATTTTTGGATTGGCACATCTTCCCGACGCCATCAGTTAACTAACATTGCATAAATACTAGGATCGAGAAGCTTACCTCATACAATTATTTCTGCAAACATAAAAATTGACCAAACAAATATGCTTAACCTTTCATAAATCAATATTGTGCAATCAAACTAAGTAAGTCTACTTGTCAAGCCTTAGATACCAAATCAAAACTAATATCAAAGTCATAAAAGTTTCAACCAATATCCTTGTGGAAAACTCTTCATAAGAGATGTTAAGAAGAGCTCACATCCAAATACCAACAAATTGTCGCCATTATCCAACTTCCTCAGCCCATCCATATATTGATAATATGATTTTTTTTTTTTGTCATTATACATCAAGGATAAGTCATATAAGTAATATAAGAAAGTTACTGTATACTAAACAACAATTTTTTATATTTTAACCAGCATGTCAAAGGTAATTATGCAATACAAAATCAGTAAATCAATATTAGTCACTTGAATGTTATTATTCCCACATAGCACTATCATCAAGGAAAATAATCAGCTATCAAATTAAAATCCTAATTTGTTATCATTTTGAGTTGAAGTAATCCATAAACCAAAACATATCTACTAACTATCAAGCATCATTTCAAAAATGCAATATTGATCATCTATACTAAACCAATAATCCAAGTCTTGTCAAACCCTTACAATTGTTCTCAATTTTTTCCATATACTAGCTTCAATGATCAAATCAAAATAACATACTGATATGCATATTTTTGTAACTGCAAACACAAGTTTAGTCAACACATTCACATTCCTTATAGTGAGTCAAACATTCAAAATACCCTGCTCAGAGGTCTTTCTATTATATGCTTCATATATGTAGGATGTTCATACTCTTGGTGAAATCTTGATCTCCTACAGGCAGAACCACACCCATAGGCCTTCTTTTGTTTGGCTAGGAGTCTTATAACCTCACTCTTAAGCCTCTTTCCCAATGGTTGGGACTTGAATAAGGAGAAACCTTATTTCCTTAGACTATAGCTTGCTACAAACTAACAACATAAGATATTTTTCTATTCATGTCAAAAATATTACTTCAACAGTAAAGAATATTATATACATTTACTGAAAATGATAATAGGTGTAGGGATATTATCAAGAGTATATCCCCCTTAATGAGATGTTACTTCAGTCAACATCATTCAAGTCATCAACCTGTCTATCGTAATACTGTCATGAATCAAAAAAATGGTTAGATCATAAAATCAAAGTATATTAGGTTGTAAATCAAATATTCATCATGGTCATAACATGTTAACATCATCTACTTCATCATCAAATATGAATATGAAATAAAAATTTCATCAAGGGTTAGAGTCATATGGTCAGGGCAAATGACAAGTGTATCATCATACTTGAAGGATCATAATCATTTCATCACTTATTTATTATATTATCTAATCATCAAGACATGGAATCGAATTTTACCATATGTCATAATTAATAAGCTTATGAACCTAACCAGAGTCAACAAGAAGATCCTGAATATGAGTATTATTGTTATACTTTTATCATCATAGTTTTCATGCTTATCACAAGAATTAACAATAGTATCATGCTTCCATCTACAAGAATCAATATGCTAGTCTTCTATATGGGATCATGAAATCCATCATGTCTAAAATGTAGGATACTTGTCAAAATATCAATAGCACCAATATGTATGACATGTACCATAAATCAAACTTACTTTGATATGCATGCATGAGTCATTTGTGAAGGTGATATTCTCATCAAACCTTAGGGCTTACCTTGCCATCCAATGTTGCAACTAAAACAATATACATATTACCTTATAACATTCATATACCTTTTCACTTGTATCACTTACTTGTCATGGGAAATTGTAGCTCTTCTCTTCTTTCACTGGCCATATTTTATTATACCTCAGATGATCCTCAAGGAGGATCCACTGATAACATCTCATTAGGAGGTTAGAAGTGTACAAATACCCTAATATACATGCAGGAAGTATAATCAATGATAAGATCAATAAATATAAAAATAAAATACATAAAGAAGTAACATAAATTGAGAAAGTACTTATATTCAATGAGAGGTGATCATCTTCCTCTTGAACTAGCCTTATACAGTCATGATGGTCCATTGTAAATATAGCATTATTGCCTTGATTATATTTCAACCAACTTCACTAGTAACCATGCCTAATTCAGACTATCCCATCTAGTGGTACATCAAATCCATGACAAGTGCTAAAACATATTCACACTTATCATTCTATGGTTTCTATATTTCATATCTCAAATCTTTGTCATAATCCATTGTTTCTCCCAAACCCTAACCTCATAATATCCATTGAACGCTAATAGCTAGAATGCCTAGGGTTTCCTTCAAACCCTAGTACTCTATTAGATCTCCTCCATATTCTCTTCATTTCATCAATGATGTATTCATAAGTGTGATTTTAAATGACTTATATTTAGCCCCTCTCTGATACCATGTTAAATTTTCTTAGGGATATATATTTTTATTTTATTTAGATAATTTCATTTCTTGATTTTCATACTAAATTTACCCCACAAAATCATATCATTATTAAGTTTTACAAGAAAATTTTCCAACACGTGCAATTATATATACAAAGAACAATATTATCGTCAATACAATAAAACATTAAGGAACAATAGAAGAAACGAATTCACACATAGAGGCACCAGGATTGTTCGAATAACAGGGAAAAAACCACTAACGAGAAAACCCTTTGAAATTTTTCTTCTTATTATTTTGTCACTGAATGAATCATTAAAAGAGAGTTCAGTGAACCCTATTTTCAACCATAAAATTATCCAACAAAATAAATTAAACAAAATCCATTAGATTAACCCAAGGATGCTAATAATAAAATCCTTGATTCAAAATATTTTGATAAACTATCAGAACTAATGAAATTTGTGGTAAACTAACAAAATATGTGGTAAACTGTAAAATCCAGACCCTAGTTCCCAACCACACATAGAGAGTGATGTGTGTGCAACTGAAACTCTTCAACATCATGCATGAGCCTATGTGCCTGTGGTTGTGGCCAAATATTTCTTGTTTCATAGCCATGGTTGAAAACCCAAACCATAAACACATGTGTGAGCTTCGGGTCCTACAATCTCAGACCTGTACGAACCAATCTCCATGGCCTAGTCTCAGAACTATGCGAGCCAAACCCAAAGAAAGAGGAATGGTCATGATGATGTTATCCAAATGAGGGCCACTTGACTTGTATTTATAGACATCCATGGGTGTCCAATTTCACTTTTGGGTTGGTTTGTATTTTTGTTCACATGTGGGATTTAATTAAAAAATAAACTTTCCCTTATCCAAATTCAATGCTTCTATAGTCTAAATTCGTCCTCTCAAAAAGAGGAATATATTCCCATGATTGGAATTTATCATTGAGCTTCGAAATTAAAAAATGGAAAGTTTGTCGCAACTTCAAATTGGCTATAAAAAATCAATCATGGAGTTGGTTGGTCATCACAAAGAAAAAAATAAAATTCATCGCCTAAGGTTTCTCCTAGAAAGAGTGATGTAGATTAGCTACAGAAATATTAGAGTATGCGGAGAAACTATAGGGTTTACACTCTACATAACCTTATTACCCACAACGAGTTTGTTTTAACTTCAGGGCTCGTTAAACATACATACATACATATGGCGTGATCAACAACATTACTATTAAAAAAACACATATAACCCAAACCAATTCGTTTGCATGGAATCTCTTACTGGAGGGTCCCACGACAAGCTCGACCAATCACCGGTGATCGAAGATCGTACAATTTTCAATTTAGCTTTAACACTTAAAATTTAATCCTTATGAATTATGAAGCTGTGCTGAGCTAACACGTGTCCTCCTCCTTTTCAAATCGCAAATAAAACATGTTACTTTGCGATGTCTTAACACTTATTTCCTAAATATTACGAAGTGCAAAATCATTTCTCGATGCTATGATCTCCACCATTGGATTAGTCTCAGATCCAATGATCCTTTTTGTCTCTTCACTCCTCACTTTGCATCACTGATAAAAAGAAATTAACTTGTGACTTTTTAATGTTAAACCCATTTTTGTGCGATGTGCGATGGTTTTCAACTTGCGATGAGATCTCTCCCGTTGATCAAGTTCAGATCTATGGCCCTCGTCACACCTGCAATCTGATTTTCCTTCCTCTATATAACTTAATATATATGTGATTCAACAAAGGTTAAACAAATAGTTTGAACAGAGAACCCAATAGATACAAAAAGTTGAAAATTAATAATGAATTTACAGAGCCAAGCCTTTGATTTGTTTGTTATTACAATTGTTTATGCTCTCTTTGCCCTCACCTCTCGCACACATATTTCACACTATCTCACTTTTCTCCACACTCTCCCCCCTCTCTCACCTATCCTATATATTTATATAACAATCTGAAGCGGTCCTTCTCACCTAAAATATATTTCTGTTGAACCACTCCAACAAACAACTGCTACTCTATTTCTAGCTCATATCCTACTTGGCTCAATCTCCTCGCAGAGAGAAACCAATTTCTATTTCCATTCCTAATTAATTTAACAAACCCAAAATAACTAACTTCTCTTACTTAAAACTAAGTAAAATATTAATGGCCAATGTTTATCCACCTCATGGTTAGCCACACCATGTCAACATCCAATCACATTGTTGGCTAAGTCCAGATGCTCCTGCATCAAAGAGGGATAAGAATATGATGATATATTTTCTCTTGTTTCTTGCTACACTATTATTAGATCAATTATTTCCCTTACTGCTACACTAATTTAAATCATATTTTGTTGAGAAAACATTAGGCCCTAGAATAGGAAGAGTCACGGGGAATATGAAAATTCCTTAACAGTATATGAAAGGTCATGGAAGGTGAAAGGTTGCTTTATGTTATATAAATATACCCTCATGGATAGCTATAATTGACTTTTAGTTTTTGATTGAATTGGTGCATGTTTTTTCGAGAGCTAATAAACCTCTTTTGAATTCAAGTGGTGACTTTTCACTTCCATCAATGCATTTCATGGGATATTCATGTGATGATGCTACAAATATTTGACTTAATGTTTGAATATCTTTGGGCCTGAGTGTGTGATTATTTCATGTGTCATCAGTAATTGTGATATTTCTCATGTAGTGATCATATGGTACATGTTGTGCTTAATTTATTTTTATGTCAATGAATTGATTTATTGAACTGAACATATACTATGTGTAGTATTGTATTCTCCCTAATGCTTGCATCATATAGATGGGTTTTATTTTAAGTTTTGCTAAAAAAAAATATCTTGATATTAATTTCATGTTATTTAGTGATTTTTATATTCATACCATTCCACATGCTTAATTTCCATAAGTTTCTCATTTGTATTTATTGAAAGATTTATTTATTCTCTAATGATTGTTGTGTGTTTCATCCAAAGAGAAATTTAAGCATCATGATGAATTTTGGGCCTACATACCAAATGTGACTCCTAAAAAAAAAAGTTTAGAATCCATTTGGAATCATGCACTAAGGATATCTCCTTGATGTTGGTGATATATTCCAACCTTTGAACATAGTTAAAACTTGGGCCAAACAATTTTTCGCCCTGTCTAATAAAAAGGGGTTGGAGAAGAAATCCTTGGGCTTCTGGATTTGTCACTTCCAGTTAAAAGAAGAAGAAACCCTAGCTCCTAGAGTATTTTACATATTGATGATGAGGTTGATCTTTAAGTTGGATGCAAGAAGGCTACATATTAAGAGGGAGATGATATGTTCTCAAAATATAAGTATATTGTTTTTCTTTTATTTTTGTTGATGATATGGACTTCTTGATGATGATATGGATGAATTTAATTCCTTGATTATGGAATAGACTACTTGATGTTGTGGATAAGGATGAATGGATCTAAGAAGGCTAAAATCAAGAGGAAAATTAAACTTTCCCAAGAGTTAAGTACTTTATTGTTTGTTGTTTCATTATGAGTCACTTTTATTTGTATGTATTGCTTCATTTTATTTTTTCTTCCATGGCCTCCTAGTGATGATTACTAGTATAGAATGAATACTACAAAGGTGTGGAAATCATTAGAATTGTATGGAAGAACAATGTTACAAGAATAATCATGGTTGGATGAGATATAGACTCAGAGGAGGCAAAAAATATCATCCTTATTGAAATATGTTTTGATCTATGATGATTAAAATTTAGTTGTGACTTCCAAAAATGAATATGGTTAGATATATGAGCTGATAATTTTTATATTATATATTAATGATATTTTTATGTCAAGAACTGAGTACTTCTATGTCCAGTGTAAGAGGTATTTTTTCTCCTAAAGGCACGAGCCCAGTAAAATCCTCATTTAGACTTGGAATAATGAACAACAAGTCAATGGACATCTCCATATGAAAATTTGAAGAAGTTATTAGGCTCTCGTGTAAATTTTATGAATCAATTTGATTGGTTCATTAAAACACCTCATGAATGGAATTGTTGACTCTATTTGGAATAGACATATTAAAGAAATGAAGTGAACTTATGGGTGTTGTGTTAGTCAGAATTATATGGATGTTCCTACTACATTTAGCCTGATTGAGGATGTAGCTGATCTGTGAAGTAGTTTGGATTTGGAAGCTATTTTTTTATCTATTTTATCTTGTTTTTTGGATTCTACCATGGTGTACATGTCTATTGTTAAAAAAAAAATCTGATGTTTTCTTCTATGAGAAGCCACTTATTGTCGGCTAGATTCGACCATTGTATACATGTTTGCAGTTGAGTAGGTTGTTGAAATTTGGTTATGTGAGAAGCCACTTATTATTTTTTGGATTCGACCATGGTATAATTTTTTAATTTTCAGTAGTTTATTGGTGTTGGCCTCTACCATAAGCCATAAATGAAGATAAATATATATTTTGTTTTTCAACATATTTTTTTTTCTATTGAAATGTTTTATCAAGTACTAAAATCTACCATGGATACTTTTCTGTTTTTGAGGAGGTTATTGATTTTTATGTGAGAAGATTGGAATGGATGAGAATCCCTTTGGAGAGGGACCATTTATTTATAGCATCATAAATCTTCCATAGGTTTTGGTTATGAGACCTATGGATTGGTTAGAAATATTTTCACTCCCTTAGGATGGTTTACCGAGAGGCTAGTGAGTTTCACCATTGTGTTTGATTATGAGGCTTGAAGTGATCCCTTAAGTTTTGATTGGGAGACTATTTTGGCTGGGGATAGTAATTTTTTGATCTCTCCTTTAGGAAGATGTTGAGAGACCTATGGATCGGTAAGGGAGATTAATTTTGAGTTCCCTTCCTTAGGATATGACTAAGTGACCTATGGTTTGGTTAGGAAGGATAATTTATCTCCATTAGGGTATGCACCAAGAGAATATATAGTTTCGGATTGAGATAGGGATTACTCCATTAGGTTATGGACTGAGAGACCTTTTTGTGGCTGGAAAGATGTTTCTTTTGCATATGATTGATCTTTCCTCATTGATATATCCCACTGGTCAGTAGGGAACTGACCTAAATTCCATAGGCTTATGGCTTTTGGGGTGTGTTGGATGTTATTTATTTTCCTTATGATGATACTAATGATATCTCCCTTAGGATGTGGGTTGAGAGAACTAAATATTTGTAGGGTAAAATGATGTTGATAGAGAGAGAGACTTGTACTTGTGATCTATCCCTTAGGTTATGGGTAAAGAGACCTATGGTTTGATTTGGGATACTAAACTTAAGAGAGAGAATTAAAAGCACCCTCCTAGATGAGAGGGAGTGTTAGAAATATGCTAGCCATTGTTGGTATTTTCATCATGAACAAATTGAAAATTTTGAATTTTTATTTTACTTCCTAAAATTGATTAATTCAACCTCCCGTTATTAAAGTCACCCCTTACAGGCACCCATTCAACCATCCTTGAAATGATATAAATATGAGATCACTTCTCCTCATTTAGACATCAATTTGTATCATGTTTATCTATGATATAGTGAAGGAAGAAGGAGAAACTGAGGGTTGAATTTAAAAAGGAGGGCTCGGTACTTGATTTTATTTGTACTTATTGGTTTGAATATTATATTGTTATGGTTGTCTCTGATGTAATGGAGAATAGTTAACTCTCTCTCTCTCTCTCTCTCTCTCTCTCTCTCTCTCTCTCTCTCTCTCTCTCTCTCTCTCTCTGCACACTCTCTCTCTCCCTCTCTCTCTCTCTCTCTCTCTCTCTCTCTCTCTCTCTCTCTCTCTCTCACATAAGAAATATTTTTGGGTTCTCTCCATGTAGGTTTTTCCCTAACCTCTCTCTCTCTCTCTCTCTATCTCTCTCTCTCTCTCTCTCTCTCTCTCTCTCTCTCTCTCTCTCTCTCTCTCTCTCTCTCTCTCTCTCTCTCTCTCTCTCTCTCTCTCTCTCTCTCTCTCTCTCTCTCTCTCTCTCTCTCTCTCTCTCTCTCTCTCTCTCTCTCTCTCTCTCTCTCTCTCTCTCTCTCTCTCTCTCTCTCTCTCTCTCTCTCTCATAAGGAAATATTTTTGGGTTCTCTCCATGTGGGTTTTTCCCTAACCTCAAGCCTAATTTCAGTGTCTCTTGTATCATTTTATCATTGTTATTTTATCGTATTCCTTCATTTTGAATGGATGATATTTTATTTTGTATATATTCTTAACGATATTGAATGAATTCTATTCATAATTAATTATAACTTATCATTGGAAGTAGTTACCATGTTGAAGCAAAATTATTATAGCTTTTTCCCTTGAAATATAAAAACCTCCCCCTCCCTCATTTTCTCTATATATGAACCCACACCTATCCCTTTCACCTCCCCTAAATTAAATTGTATTCTCTCTTTCTCCCCACCCTTCTATCTCTTACTCTCTAACTCTCTCATTCAATGATTATATTTCTCATTTTGTTACTTGATATATCCCTATCTCTATCCACTCATCTATCCCTTTCTCTCTAACTCTCTATCCAAATCCACCACCCCTCTATTAGTATCTCACTCCCCCTATATCTGTAACACTTTTTCCTTACCATCTCTCTCTATTTATATCTAACTTTATCCCTTCCTACACCATACCTTGCTCTCAACCACTATGTCTTTCCCTCCCTACCTATCTCTCTTCCCCCATCCTCACTTGATCCATTCCTCCACTTGATCCATCCCTCCACCCCTTTCTTTCTCCCTTCCTACCCATCACTCTCCCCCCTCCTTGACCTTTGCTTCCTCCAACCACACACTATCCTCTTTTCTCTCTTCCCCCCCAATCTGACTCTATCTCCTCTTTCCCTAACCCTTCTCTCTACCACTTTATCACTCTCAAACACTCCTCCCTCCCTCTCTCTATCTCTCTAAAAAAATCCAGTAATTTTTTTTTATGACCACAAGGGGGGAATATATTGGGATAACTGTATATGGTGTAACCCAAAGGGAGGAAATATATGGACTTAAATGTAGATGTTTATTTAATATATCTAATAGGTTTTTCCTAAGGATCAAGGGGACACATTGAAATGCGTGAATTGATATAAATAGATCATGTAGTTATTGTTTAGGAAATGATATTTCAACTTATGAATTGTTAGGGTATTTTAAGGACGTTCTCCTATTATTTCAGGAGCCATTGTGTAAGTTATATTTGTTACATATTTAACACTTGTGCTCCACCCTTAAATATATGTACATGGTATGTAGCTTTATTTATATGTGCATTATGAATATCAAGGATAATATGGTATATATATACATATTAAGGGTTACAGGGTATAAATATTAGTAGTTGGGAGTTAACTCTAGAGGTTATAATTATTATAGTTCTAGATTAATGGTCATATGGGTAAAGATTTAAGTATTTTAAGATTGTAAGGTAAGGATTAATACAATTAGAAGTAATATAAAGTATATGGATAATATGACATAAAAATTAATGATTATGAGGAATAGTTGTTATACAATGGCTACAAGTTGGGAGCAACAAGGAAATATCTATTTTATTTTAAATAAAAGGACATGCATTATATTTTATGTTGTTTATAGATGTTACATTTTTATATATATACAAATTAGTAAAATTTTAAAAATATAACTAAAAATAAAAATAAAAATCACAAATTTCATAAATGTATGACAACAACAACTTGGATGAACTGACTACAAAAAAATAAATGAGAATGTATATCCATCACAAGCTTAATTGAAACTATAGTAACCTAGAAAATCCTCTATTAAAATTTTTGATTATATATATATATATATATAACAAACTAAGTTGTGGTTAATAAGTTAAATAATATCGTATAAGAAATATTTGTAGTAGAATAATGAATCGAAAGGACAAAGATATTGGGGTTTATGAAAAAAACTCATGAGCTAACATGATATTTGCGATGGATAGCTGCCGCAAAGGTGAGTGAAATTATAATAATGAGTGGGGTAATAATTGAGATGGTCATATATAAAGAGTGGTTTCTTGGTAATGGACTTAAAAGAAGATGATGATATAATTGGTGTACTAGTGAAATAAATACCAATGGTAATGCTAGATTTTCAAAAATATTGTGTGTGACATTATTTCAAATGAAGCTAAATATGGAGAAAAATAGCAAAAACATGAGAATATAAAAGAAAATATATTACTAGTATGAGTTGGAAGAGTTGAAGTAAGAGAGTAAAGTTCAAATGGAGTAATGGAAAGATGGGGATGACTATAGAAGCTCCAAGAAAATAAGATGGAAAAAAAGAATGTAAGTGCATTTAATTACCTACAATTTCAAAGTGCAAAGGTAAAAATAGAAGAATGGTGTAATGTATGGAATAAAAAATGATGAATGGTATAAAATATCGTTACGAAGAAAGAAGAAAAGAAAGAAAAGAGAGGCATACAAGTAGTTAGGTGTATGTTGCATTGTTTGGGAAAATATCTTAACTTAACTAGGCTATAATATAAAAGTAGAAATTTTTTAATTTTGGGACAAGTATAGGAGTATTATAACATCATTAAAAAAAAAAAAATTTATGTGACTTGATTAAAAATTTAATAATAAAAATACATTAAAAAAAAATTGAGGGAAACAACAATACACATATAATAGTTTTATGGAAAGAATAAAACATATGATATCACTTGATAATATTGAGTGAATGAAAATAGGATTTATTTCCTCCCTTAAGATGCAAATGTGTTCAATTTCTCTCCCTATACATCATGCAATTCTCACTCAAAAAAATCTTATTATAGATTTCACCAAACACGTATCTATAATCCTCTTTAGTAGGGTTGCATGAGTATTGAAGGATTTTAAATACAATTCTTGAACTTAAATGAGATGATAGTAACACTATCAAGTAAATAAAAAATCTTATTTTTGGATTTTACATAATAAGGTGTTGAGTAGCCATATGGTCATATGATCATTCCTTTATTATTCTTACTTTATCTCCAATTTTTTTCCCTTCTATCTACATTTCTCTTGATACCTATAATCTACATCTCTCTCCCTCCATCATTCTCCATCCATATCTCCCTCTCTCATTTTCTCTATCTTTCCCCTATTCTTTACTATCACTCATTTCAACCTTCACAATTTCCCAAACCCCTAACTTTACCAATATGATCCTCTCACTCTCTTTCTTTGTCTTCCTCTCCAATTGCCCCTACCCATTGTTCCCCTACTTTAATTTATCTTTCCATTATCCCTCTTTTCCATAATATCTATCCCTCCCTTCATATATATATCCCCCGTCTATATATCTCTCTACCCCACTTCTCTCCTCCCTTCCCCTCTCTCCCTTTCACTTAACCACTCTCTTTCTCACTTAAAAACCTTTTATATTTCTCTCTTTATTCCATATCTCTTTCTAGAAACTATATATTTTTCTCCAACTCTCTTTCTCACTCTCTCCTACTCTTTCTTTCTCTCTCTCTAACCCATATTCCTATTTATCTCTATCCATATCCCTCTCCCACTTTAACTCCCTACCTTAAGCACTCTCTCTGCATCCCTTTATTTATCTTCTCATGTATTCATCCATCCCTACCTATATGTTACCCATCCTTCTCTCTCCCTCCCTATTCCTCTCTCACTTCATCCTCCTTACACTCTATTAATAGTTCTCTATTTTCCCTCACCCCATTGTCTCACTGTGCCTTTATCTCAGTTTAACTTTCTTAATCCTCTCTCATTCTCTACCCCACCTTCATCTACCTCATTATACCTCAGCCCTCTCTCACCCACAATATCTCTTTATTTATCACATTTCACCTCCTCCCCTGTTATTTCTCTCTTTATATCCCTCTCATATACCTCCATCACTTTATCTCTATATTTTTATCTTCATATATATTTTTACCCTCCCTTCACCCCTAATCCATCCTCCCTACTCTCCTTCCGTAGCCTATCTCTCTCTCTCTCTCTCTCTCTCTCTCTCCTTGATTCTCCCCTTGCCCCACTCTAGCCTTTTATTTCAGAAATTTTCTTTTCCTTTCCTTTTATCTTCCTATATATTCTTACTCTCTCTCTCTCTCTCTCTCTCTCTCTCTCTCTCTCTTCTTTACTATCACTCATTTAAACCTTCACAATTTCCCAAACCCCTATCTTTACCACTCTAATTCTCTCACTCTATATATCACTCTCCCTCTCCCATTGCACCTACCCATTGTTCCCCTACTTTACTTTATCTTTCCATTATCCCTATTTTCCATAATATGTATCCCTCCCTTGATATATATATCCCCCATATATCTATCTCTCTAACCAAATTCTCTCTATCCCTCCCTTCATATATACATCCCCCATCTATCTATCTCTCTACCCCACTTCTCTCCTCCCTTCCACTCTCTCCCTTTCACTTAACCACTCTCTTTCTCACTCAAAAAGCTTTCCTATTTCTCTCTCTATTCCATCTCTCTCTCTCTCTCTCTCTCTCTCTCTCTCTCTCTCTCTCTCTCTCTCTTATTTTCTATCACTCATTTCAACCTTCACAATTTCCCAAACCCCTATATTTACCACTATGATCCTCTCACTCTCTATCTCTCTCTCCCTATCCCATTGCACCTACCCATTGTTCCCCTACTTTTCTTTATCTTTCCATTATCCCTATTTTCCATAATATCTATCCCTCCCTTCATATATATATCCCCCATATATATATCTCTCTACCCCACTTCCCTCCTCCCTTCCCCTCTCTCCCTTTCACTTAACCACTCTCTTTCTCACTTAAAAATCTTTCCTATTTCTCTCTATTCCATATCTCTCTCTCAAAACTGTATATTTTTCTCTAAGTCTCTCTCTCACCCTCTCCTACTCTCTCTCCCTCTTTCTCTCTAACCCATATTCCTATTTATATCTATCCATATCCCTCTCCCACTTTCACTCCCTACCTTAATCACTCTCTCTTGTAGGAATTTCCAAGGTCAGTTCCATAGATCAAAAACCAAAGTTCACCCCTCACAAACAGATCACAAATCAGTACACCAGTATTATCATGTGGTTAAAACCCTCGAAGAGGGAAACAGTTCACGGCTTGAGCCAACGCAGCCACTTTAGGCAATTTATTAATATAAAAAGAAAAGTTACATATTTTTCTCTCGTAAACAGTTACGAAAAAATGACCCTCCATGCTCTTTAAATAGATATCATGGACCAATTGGGTGTTAAGCCACAAACCAAGTGTCGTTAATACCAAGGGGAGAGTGAACCATCGGATCACTACAAATCATGACCGTTGGATTATAAGTTACAAATTTACATAGTAAATAAACATACTTTACCTAACTCTACACTAGACTAAGTTATTATTAACTATTTCCTATGTGTCGGAATATCCTAACATCCCCCCTTAAGAACAATTTGGGATAGGATTGAAGGATTTACAAAGGTGACACAAAAGGAGCCTATTTCCTATGTGTCAAAATATCCTACAATCCCCCCTTAAGAACAAATTGGGATAGGATTGAAGGATTTACAAAAGTGACACAATAGGAGAAGGAAGGAGCCATTAGAGCCTATCCCCCCTTAATGAAAACTTTCCTACAGTCAAAACATGGATTGAAGTTTGGTAAAATTCGCATCTGCGAGATACTTTGTAAAGATATCGGCTATTTGATCATTGGTTGGACAATACTGTGCTTCAAGAACACGATCATGAATGAGATTTTTGATGAAGTGTATGTGGAGCTCAATGTGCTTTATATGCTGATGCTGAAATGGATCTTTGCATAGCTGAATGGCACTCTGATTATCACACCAAAGTGTAGTTGGATGCTGTTGATGAAGACCAAATTTAGACAGGATCCGAAGAAGACACATGGCTTCCTTGTTGGATTCAACTGCACCACAATAATATTCTTTGGCCGAAGAAAGAGAGATGGCACTTTGTTTCTTACAACACCATGTAATGTGTCCTAAACCAAAAGTGAATACATATCTTGTAGAAGACTTTCGATCATCAGGATCACCAGCCCAATTAGAGTCAGTGAAACTAATCAACAATGGAGATGCTCCTGCACTGTAATGAATCCCGAACTGAAACGTACCTTGAATATATCAAAGTATTATTTTAGCTACTTTCCAGTTACTTTCATGAGGTTGGTGCATAAACCGAGTGACAAGACCAATGGCAAAGGAAAGTTAAGGACAGGTATGGGTTAGATACAGAAGTTTACCAACAAGTTGACGGTATAAGGTAGCATCAACTTTATGGTTAGGATAAGTGATTGAAAGCTTGAATCCATACTGAAAGGGAGAAGGGCTCAGCTTGCAGTCTTCAATGTGAAAGTGGTGTAGAATATCACACAAATACTTGGATTAAGAGAGGGTAATACCTCTTTGTATTGCAAGACTTGAAGACCAAGGAAATAATTCAAGTGTCCTAAGTCTGTCATTTCAAACTTATTTTTGAGGCTAGACTTCACATGGCTTATATGGTTAGGATCACTACCAGTAAGGATAAGATCATCAACATAAAGAACAAGGATGGTGAAGGACTTACCCACTTTCTTGGTGTAGACAATGTTGTCAGAATGACACCTAGAAAAGCCATTATCTAATAGAAATCTATCCATTTTGGCATACCAAGCCTGAGGATCTTGTTTGAGACCATAGAGAGACTTCCTCAGGTGAAAAGCAAGGCTAGAGTCATTTTGGATAAAGCCAGGTGGTTGTTCCATGTAGATTTCTTCATGCAAATATCCATGTAAGAAGGTGGATTTAACATCTATCAGATGGAATTCCCATTTAAATGAGGCAGCAAGGGAAAGAACAAGTTGGATAGAATTAATTTTGGCAACTAGGGAGAAGGTTTTAGTATATTCAATGCCTTCAACTTTTCAAAAACCTTTAGTGATAAGACGATCTTTATGTCTATCCATTTTTCCATCTGGTACAAACTTTTTTTTGTAAACACATCTACATCTAAAAAAATTTCTTCCTTTTGGAAGAGGAATAAGGTCCCAAGTATCATTTACCAATAAGGAACGATATTATTCATTCATAGCTTCATCCCAATCTGGATGACTAGAGGCTTGTTCAAAGGTTTATGGATCAGGGTTTTCTGAAACTTGAGCTAATAAGGAAGATGCTCGTTCGAACTGAGAACATGTACATCGTCAGTCGGCAGGGTCACCTACAAGAGAACCTGCTCCATCTCGAGTAGAGCGGAACCATCTTGGAAGTTGTGGAGTAAAAGGAATAATTTCAAGAGGTGGAGGAGGATTTTCATTCTCATTGTCATCATCTGAAATAGAAAGAATTCTATTAAAAATAGAAGAGAGAGAGAGAGGTGTCACATATGCCAAATTAGGCTCGCAAGCCAAAGGTGGCACACTCACCGAACTAGGCTCGCAGGTCGATATTTTTTCATCAAATTTTACATCTCTTCTAATGATTATATTTTTGGATTTTGGTTGAATAAGTCTATATCCTTTGACATCTTTAGAATATCCAACAAAAATTAATTTTTCATTCTTAGGTTCTAAGGCTTTATGTTTCACATCTGGAATATGGGCCCAAGAATCACTTCCAAAAACATGAAAGTGACTTACATCTGGTTTGATTGAGCTCCAAGATTCTTCTGGAGTTATAATCTTTAAAACCTTAGTAGGAGTAAGATTTACTATTTAATTTGCACAGTTAATTGGCTCAGCCCAAAAATTGAGACTAAGTTGGATTGAAGCATACAATTAGCCATTTCTTTTAAGGTGTGATTCTTCCTTTTATCTACACCATTTTTTTCTGGAGTATATGGAATAGTATGTTGCAATTTAATGCCATGCTTAGTGCAGAAGTTGATAAATTTGTTGTTAAAATATTCTCCTCCATTTTTTGATCTTAACTTGAGAATTTGATGTCCAGATTGTTTCTCAACAAAGTCCTTAAAGGCCAAGAACATGTTAAAAAATTCACTCTTGAGTTTTAAGAACTATACCCAAGTGCGTTTGGAAAAATCATCAATGAAATTTAAGAAGTACTTGCAACCAGAGAAAGATACAACAGGAAGTGGACGACATAAATCACTGTGCCAAGCTGCAAAAGGGATGAAGTGTGCCAAGAGGCATATTTTTCAAAATTATCCCAATGATTTTTTTCGATTACACATCTGGAACAAACACCATCTCGACAAGATACCATAGGAAGACCTGTCACTACATTTTTACTTACATAGAGTTTGAAGAGAGCGATAATTTGAGTGACCAAATCACTCTTCCAAATTTTGCTCACTTCATCATTATGAGCAACAAAAATGGAGGGAATACATGATGAACCAAATTTTTCAAAGTTATACAACATTTTGGAATCATCAGCAATGCTAGAAGCTAAAATATGTCTAGGATCTTTGAGGTCCTTGATTACAACATCATGAGGTGAGAATTCTACTATTTTCCCTTACCTGAATGAGTTATCTAATAAAAAGAGAGAAGGTTGCGTGAAAAGGTAGGATCTCATTATACATCATTAAACTAACCATTATCTAGATGAATGGTTCCAGAGCCTACAACACTAAGAGATTTATCATCACCAACATAAATATGTTTGGTGTTACAATCATTTAAAGATGAAAACATTGCTTTATTTTTGGCCATGTGGTAAGAAGCTCCAGAATCAATGAGCCACTCATGAGAATGAGAAGGAGAAGATACATTTAATGCATAAACAGATCTTGATGCTTGACAACCACAAGCAGAAAGTGCCATTCTCGAAGATGAAGGTGAAGAGTGCTCCAAATTGATGTTGTGCTCTTCATTGTTGCTTCCAAGGCTTCCATATTTTTAAAAAATTTGGACTCTATATGGCCATCACGATTACAAAATTTGTAATTTCTATATGTCTTCTTCCCTTTGTTTTTTATTTGCCTAATCATTTTGGTGAGTTTCTTTTTCAGTTTCAGGCTGAAATTGCTTAGGACCCTTGTTTGGTTTCGGATCATACTTTTTAGGATACTGATTCTTGGGATTATTTTGATATGATTGCTTTTGGGTTGCTAAAGCTTTCTTACAAGCGTTTCCAGAAGTGATAATACCAAGGTGTAAGATTTTTTTCTTGTTCTCTTATCAAATAATCACAAAAGGCATCAAAAGATCGGTTCTTGTAGGTGGTTCCTGAAGAAATGATGGCTTCTCTAGTGGAATGGAAGTTGGAAATGAATACAGAGTATGCAGGGCTAATCTTAGTAAGCATGCAATAGATGAGGCTACCATATTACTTTTTTAGCTTACAACCTTCTAAAAGAAGTCTAAGGGTCTTGAATTTGGACAAAAAATCTTCAATAGAGGAGAAATTATTGGGGTGCAAAGTAAGCAACTCATTTTCAAGCTAGTGGGCCCTGATTTTATTTTGAATTCCAAAGATACTATTTAGCTTTTCCAAGGCTTCATGAGGGGTGTCAATGTCAAGGATATGAAATCAAAGATCTTGAGCAATGGACATTCCTATCAACCCTCGTGCTTGATCTTGTTTATTTTCCCATTCAGAGACTTTATCATCATCGAAAGGTTTAGTTTCTTGTCCTATGGCTATTCTATAAATCCCTTTACTTATAAGTATATCTACCATGTGAGGTAGCCATTGGAAATAATTGGTATTTTTAAGAATAATCGAGCATGCACTTTCCATTGAAAAAAAAAAAAAAACTGAAGCTGAAAAAAGCTGAAACTAAATGCTCCAATGGAAAGATCTCAAAATATTTTTCTTATTAAAAAAAAAGGCTCGAAAACCAGCTTCTGGATGAAGAAGTTATGCTTTTTAAAAAACTAAGTTGTAGATGTCGAATAGTTACGGGAACGGTTTGAAATTTGATGATGAAGTTCAACTTTAAAAAAAATCCCGCCCCTTTAACAATTTTTTTTTTTTAAAAGAAGCTTGAGAAAGGGACTTGAACCCAAGACCTCTATTCCCATAAACTAAATTCTCACCAAGTGAGATAGTAAAAGGATTCTGTAATTGTTTGAAAGGAGGAAGGGGTTTTTATATATATATATATATATATATATATATATATATATATATATATATATTTTATTTTGTCATCAGTGTGCGTGCTTTTTCCTGCACAAAAAACACAAAAAAGCGAGAAAAAAAAAACGAAATACAAGCCTTACGACAGAATGTTAGATTTTCGGTTAGCCTTACGAGCAAATATCTATTTTTCCACTATTTCTGATTTCTCGAGATGGCACAAAGATGCGGGGAAAGAGCATATGTAGCAAAAAAAGTCCCTTCGTCTTGTTTTTGATTTGCCGAGATCGCACACAACACCGAGTAAAGAGCATACACAAAGAAGAGGGTATAGATGCGACAAATAAATAAAACCTAGAAACCGAAATAAATAGAGGGAACATAAATAAGCAGAACTATTGACAAATATAGCTGCAAAACAAATACTTTATATCTCCAGATTTAAACTGACATAACTTGGGCGACCAAAAACCTTTTCGCATGAACCAAAAAGCGTTCCTCACTATAATAGATGCTCCAAACACAACAAAGCAGTCCTCTAGGCCTGAAAATGTTCATAGATAGTAGATCTACAAAACGACAATCATATGCAGTCAAACTGGCTTCATATTTGGATCAACAATGGATGTGGCCCTCAGAATAGCTCCAATACCATGTAGGAATTTACAGGGCAAGTTATGTAGATAAAAAACCAAAGGTCATCGCTCACAAACAGATCACAATTCAGTACACCAGTATTATCACGTGGTTAAAACCGTCGAATAGGGAAACAGTCCACGGCCTGAGCCAACATGACCACTTCAAGAAATTTATTAACAAAAAAAAGAAAAGTTGCATATGTTTCTCTCATAAATGGTTATGGAAAAATGACCCTCCATGCTCTTTAAATAGATATCATGGACCAATCGGGTGTCAAGCCATGGATTAAGTGTTGTTAATACTGAAGAGAGAGTAAACCGTTGGATCACTACAAATCATGACCGTCAAATTATAAGTTACAAATGTACATAGTAAAGAAACACACTTTACCTAACTCTACACTAGACTAAGTTATTCTTAACTATTTCCTATGTGTCAGAATATCCTAACATCTCTCTGTCCCCCTATTTAACATCTCTCTCTCTCTCTCTCTCTCTCTCTCTCTCTCTCTCTCTCTCTCTTCTCCCCACTCTCTTCCCCCCGCCCCCTCCCTCTCTCTCTCTCTCCCCTCTCTCCCCCCAGTCTCTCTCTCCCTCTCTCCCCTTCATTCCCCCCACCCCACTCTAGCCTTTTATTTCAAAAATGTGCTTTTCCTTTCCTTTCAAATAACATATAAGTATGTAATTGTTTCTTCCTTTTATTTCATATAGTATAGAAGTGTGTAAGTTTGTTCAACAACAATGGAAGTAGATTAAGTTTGTATTCCATTTTACTTTTAGCAAGTTATTTCTTGAAAATATATTTTTCCTTGTAGCATATATTAATTAGCTCAAACTCTACACATAGAGACTTCGTTTTCATGCTTCCACCTACATTAAACTCAATAATAGAAAGATATAGTTCTTGTTACACATACACTACTAACCCATGTTAATTTTGCATGAACCTTAGGTGGATAATTAAATCTAAGACCCTTGGGAATTGTAGCATTGTTGTTGCAATGCTATGGGCCATCACGTTTTGGCATTGCTATTAAGGAGGTATCAGATCATGTAGCACATTTTACTTTAGATTATTTTCTCTTCCTTTCATTTCAACCCTTGTAAAATGAGAAAAACACAATAGCATATTCCTTTTATAAATTACATAAAAATAAAAATAAAAATTGTTTCTTTTTATGACTTGAAGAGTTAGGGACAATATAGGAGAATTTATACCAAAATATCCCTATTTCAATTGCAACTAGACCATTTGAGTTGACTGTAAGCACCCCACCCTATCCTCAAGGAACTTTAATTCCCTTTTTGGTTAGAAAGTGAGGACCTTGCAGAGCGAGAAAGACCTTCACACCCGACCAACACTATGGCTAGGGATATACAACTAGAGGTGTTTAAATTTCCCATTTGAGAAATAGATGGAGAGGCTATAATGGAATACATTAACCCATATGTTCTCCCCAACTTCTATGATATTATTTCATAGGGTCCTGATACTTTCATGTTTGAGTTTCATACTATATTAAATACTTTTGATTACACAACTTATAAAGAAAAGATCAAATTATTTCCTTCCACCCTTAAGGATGTAGTCCTCCAATGATTCACAAGCTAAAAGGAAATAACATCATGACATGGGACCAAATGTTGTAAGCCTTCAAAATAAAATAATAGGATTATTGGAGAGAAAGGGATACAAGAGATAAAATATTTAGAATGACCTAAGGAGAAAATGAGTCTTTGAAAGACTTTAGAGATATTCTAATTGAGTTTTATAAGGGTGCATAACTACACCTTGGATCTAGAGTCTATGAAGAGTCAATGAAGATTTAATGGAAACACTCAACTTGTTGACCAATGGGTATATCTATCGTCTCACTTTAAATGAAATTAAACAGGTATTAAAAAATCATTCAAGAGATAATAGAAAGATATGTAGATCAAGAAAAAACTCGTTAACTCCTTCCTCCTCGTCCTTAATTACTAAAAATTAAATAGGAGGTATGTTAGAGGACATGCAAACCCAGAATTTATATAAATTTTCCATCCATATTGACATATTACAAATGAAAATAAAATAAGAGGAAGAATAAAATGGATCAGCCATATTTTCCCTCAATGCACGAAAAGACATCCTAGAAATGAATGTCCTTTAGATATCATAGAAATATGCTCTGCATGTTAGGAAAACCGCTTCACTGAAAAATGTCTACATTTTCCAATTCGTAAGGCTATGTACCATGGAATATAAGGTGTCCTGGAGAATTTGTGCTTTGCAAACCAAAATAGGCTACAATCTCCAATGAAATTCCAACAAGGTATGATATTCTATTCTCCTGTCAATAGCAATTATAATCCTCACTATCTACGATTCTTCCCTCCCAATCCTTCACCCTAGCCTATGCGCACTCCATGGTGATACCCTACTCAAACTATTGTTCCTCCCTTCTAGTGGTATCCTAATCAACCTCCTCAATGGGGTAATCAATCACCAAGATGGAGGCCTTAGCTGGCCCAACCACCTACCTTGATGTCTACCCAAAAAGTACCCCATAATATTCCTCCAAAGAAACCTAAGATGCTTGAAAAACTAAATCCAAATCCTAATGATAAACAATCTTAAATATTCTGCAAAAGGAGAAATTTCCTAATTGTTCTAGCTACAACAAACTCCCCATTTTTCATCTCGCCTTTTGATAATAAATGGAGACCCTTTATGTAAGTTTTATTCCTCTATTTTCTTTGACTTTTTTAGATTTGTGTTACTTTACTATACACATTTCATTCCTATGTTTTGACAAATTTGGACATCTGGTTTGAAAATTATGTCGTCTAGGATTTAATTTTGGTTTTCATTAGTATGTACAAAACGATGTTTTTCTTGTATTAGTTTTTGGTTTGATGTTTTTCTACCCTCTTTCCATGGCGACATTGATGACAGTGGTCTCAATAAGTAAATGTGACACCTTTGGTTTCCACATCACCTCATACTTTGTGTTTGTTTCTGCCTATTAACATTTCCTTCATATCACATTTCCGCATGAAAAGAGGCGAATCATTAAGTTAAAAAATATATAACTATATATTGTAAATAAATCAAATGTAAATAATTACATTTTCTTTTATTTTTATAATTTAGAAATATTGTAACATATTAATTATTAGCACACATATCAAATATAAAATAATAAATTGTAAAATATATATAGTTATATGTGTATGTAAATATAATTCAGAATAAAAAATGCATTATTAAGGTTAGCATCTCCTTCATATCACATTTCCGCATAAATAGAGGTGAGTCATTAAGTTAAAAAATATATAATTATATATCGAATAAATAAAATGTAAATAATTACATTTTCTTTTCTTTTATAATTCAGAAACATTGTAACATATTAATTATTAACACACATATCAAATATAAAATAATAAATTGTAAAATATATATAGTTATGTGTATGTAAATATAATTCATAATAAAAAGTGCATTATTTTACATTTTTTTTTCTTTTTATAATTTAGAAATATTGTAACATATTAATTATTAACACACACATATCAAATATAAAATAATAAATTGTAAAATATATATATTTATGTGTATGTAAATATAATTCATAATAAAAAGTGCATTATTAAGCGCCCCTAGCGCATTAGAGGACCACATATTCACACATGATCACCCTTGACCTAAGACTATCTCATCAGCCAAACCACCTTCGTGTATTTCTGACTATATCTCGGACTTAACGTATTTTAAAATCCATAGTCACCATCTGTGAAACTAACGTGGCATAAATCTCGTAGGGAAAAAAACAAAAAAACGAACAAAATAAAATTTATTTTATTAGATAACATGAATTGCAAATCTTTTACAACACCTGAACACGCCAAGTCAGCACAATGTGTCATGTAACAATCAACCTAGGGGTCCATCTCCCATTTCCATGTTCGTCAGGTGAAATTGCAACTCTTGCCATGTGGGAAGGACTATAATAACACTCGTATAATGCATGTTGTATGACGCCAATCATCAAAACACACAAAAATTGTTTTTATTATCAACGTCTCCTGTCAATGCATCACAATCATCCAAGTTTAATGTGCGCTTTTTACAGGAGTTTTGTATTCATCGTTGGTTTAATGTTAATAACAAAATCCCGAACATCAAGCTATTTTGTGCGTGTGTTAAATTCAGAATCCTTCTGATAATCTCGACCCAAGCTCCGAGATGTTTGGGTTTTTGTTTCACTTTATCAACAAAATCAATTCTGATAATCTCGACCCAAGAACTTACAAAATAACTAAAAACCGGCACCGATTGCTCACCAAGAAAACTGAGCTCTCAGTTCAATTACCCGTAACAAAGAATGGCGTTAACCTTAAAAACTTCACTCAAATATGAAATTCAAAAATATAGTCGATGTAGATAATCTTTGGGTTTCATAAAATTCATTGGTTTTAAACTAATCTCGTTTCCCATTTTGCTTTGGTTGCAGGTATTTCGTGGAACGAAAACTGGCTCAGGATCAGTGCATATGTAGGAATTTTTTTACAGCTCAAGTATATACCGAAATGGTTGAAAACCGCTCAAGATCAGTGCATCTGTAAGAATTTTTTTTACAGCACCAAGTATATACCGCAATGGTTGAAACACATCTTCAAACGAATTTATGTTCACCTACATTTCAAAATAAAGGAGATTGCCAAATTTTTCCAATAGCTTGGCACAATGATTGGTCATTCGCTAGATTAGTTAATAGACCAATGCAAAAATTTATTTGGAAAGGGCCAAATATGCCCAATTTCGTTAGGTGGCACTATGCATGCTTTTAGCAAATCAGTTAGTAGTTTGTTTAATGAAACCTCCTACAGAGACCAAACTCTTGCAGCTATTAAATTATAGAGACCAAACTCTTGCAGCTAGTAAATTATATAAACCAAGTTCTGGCTCAGTAGGAGGGGGTGCAGAAAGTTTGAAAGAAATAACTTACTAGCATTGTTGTTAAATGTTTCCTTCTACTTCTACTTGAAGAGTGATTCTACAACACTACTATTAGTATACTTAACCCTTTTCTTTTCCCATTTTTCAAGTCAATCAAACTTTCTCATACTTTGCTGTAGATAAATAACCACTTTTGGCTATCGATTAGTGCTCTTTGTGTTGCATTATCATATGCAGGAAGATGTATTTCTATGTGTACAACATAGCGAATATGATCTTAACAGTTAGATATCACTTCTTTCTTTGATATTTGTGTAATATCGCACTATCACAGTTATTCTTGTGCTCATCACATTAGTCATAAAGATAGTTGAAATTCTCATATTCTTTTGGCTATGCAAAACTGTGATATAAATTTTTCTTATGCATGGATGCATGCAAACATAATAGATTTAAATCTATTACTGATTGTTTTGTTCATTTTTTTACTTCATACATATATGCTGCTAGTAATATGTGCATGGATGTTATAAGTTTATGGGAGTTCATTTTATTTATTTCATTGAATTCTATTAATTTGCAGAATATTTCAAGTGAACTCTATTTAGATCTATCTCGTAAATTGTCAATATCTTTTTCTATTCATGTATATATTTGGTTTTGATACGGACCCTAACGCATGTAATCGGATGCTTCGAGTTAAGAATTGTTTCAATTACTTGAATATCACTCCTTTGCTCATAGTTTGGGCTTCATGTGTATGTTTTTATTTCATTTACATTAGCAAAGGATTTAAATATCTCTTTTTATTCTGAGTACATGCAGATATAATGCCTAGGCTTGCACATAATTAGGTAGTTTTATTTGTATTTAATTTTTTTTGTTCATATCATTTTTGTTGAAACATGTAACTAGGTTCGGCCTTCATAATGTCTATTATAATCATTATTTTCAGTGTATTTGATATTAAAGAACAAATGTTTTTTTTATTATCATTCTTGAGACATGAGTTTCATGCTCAAGATAAAATTATTTATAGGTCAAGCACCCATTGAGTGCTTCTAGGTTTATCAGAGAGTTATGAAGTAAAAAGAGTCATTGTCATACATGCAAGACCCCTTTGGGCATGTTGTACCTTGTAAAGAATTTTTTTGTAGAGTCAAAAATATCATAAAGAGCCTCTATGACCTTGTCAAGGAAGTTGACCTCATAAAAGAAATCTGTAATATATAAGATGGAACTCAACCTCATTTAGACAACAAGAAGCAAGTTATATCTACAAATAAAGAAGCAACAAGACCATAAAAAAAGGAAAAAAATAAAGGATAAGAAGAAAAGAAGAAGATCAAAGTTTTTGGCTCTCTCTCTCTCTCTCTCTTGTGTTAGGATTTTTGAAGTTGTTGGAAAAGTCGAAGTTGCTAGAATTTGTTGGGAAAGTCAAGTTCTTAGAAATTGTTGGGAAAGTTCAAGTTGTTGGAAGTTGTTGGGAAGATAGAAGTTTTTGGAAAGGTTGTTGGGGTTGAAGTTGTTGGAAAAGTTGTTGGGGTTGAAGCTTATTATTGGAAGGCCATATTTTATTGCTATAAGTTGTGTAAGGAAATCTCATCAATAAGGAATGCTGGATTGGTCTCGCAGGGGTCTCTGTCAAGGGTAATTTTCAAGGGTCTTCGGCATTTGAAGATTCTATAAGAAGGATTATTGTGGGTTTTCCTCTGAAGAGGAGGTTTTGTCCCTCAATAGCAGCCTAATTTTTGTGTCTCCTTGTCTCATTGGTCTTCATTGTTTGGTAGTTATTCGATGATATTGAACACTAATAATAATCAAGATAAAGGTGAAGCTAATCAAGTTAAAGTAATATCACATCACAATCAATTATCAAAGTAAGATAAATCACAAAATCCATTTTCCCCTAGATTTGTCAACATGGTTTTAAAGCTAAGGTGACAAGTAAAGAAGAGGAAGCTTGAATATCATTTCATTGAAGAAGGATACATAAGGTTTTAGCAAAAGGAAATCATTAAAGAGGATTAAGAAGCACCAAGGAGGAGTACTCAACTCAAAATATCACATCATCACAAGGAGAATAAGACCTTAATGACCCTGCCTCCACTCAGAGAAATAAATAATACACATTTGAAGCATTTTTAAATCTCCATAATATACATTCTACATCCAAAGGAAGCAAGAAGAAGAATTTCCATGAGCACCAATGAAATCAAGGTGATATGCCTATCTTTGAAGAAAGGATCACATATCAAGCTTGTTTGATGAAAGAAATATCTAGAAAAAGAAGTATTGGCATATTCAAGGAAGCAAGGCATCATCAATCATCATAAAAAATAAAAAATTCCTCAAGTTGAAGATACCATCATCATAGGAGCATATTCACTTGACAAGTAAGTATCTTTATATTTATCTCTGAATCTATTATCAAAATGACATCATTGTGCAAGGAAATCAATAAATTGGTTGGGTCATCAAATTTTGTTTCATGGAAAAAGAGGATAGATTTTATCCTCATAGAGAATTAAGTTATCTAATATGTGAAGGGTTCAATTTCCAAACCATCTCAAGGGAAATATTAGGAACTATCAAAGTATATGAAAGGTGAAATAAGGGCTCAGAAAATCCTCATAGAATGAGTCAAGGATTCCCTCATCCCTTATGTAGAAAAGTTGGAGAAATTGAAGGATATTTATGAGAAGGTTATAGAATTTTTTTATGTAAGCACTGCAGGAGAAGATATATAATTGAGAACCGAATTATACAAAATGAAGGTATCAAAATAATAAGGGATAGGGTCATACCTTATGAAGGTGTTATAAATAATAGATCAACTACAAGAATTAGAAGAAATAATGTATGATAAAGAAATGACCACCATTGTGCTCAATGAACTACCTGATGAATGCAAAAACTTTGTATCAAGTCTCTATGGAATGAAGGAAGCCACTCCATTTAGTGAAATTTGTTCATTATGTAATATTGAAGAAACTAGGTTGAATGAATAAAGTGATTTTTAATGAAATGAACAAGTTCAAGCATATGTTGCTATGGCAAGAAGAAAAGGAAAGTTTGGAAAGTTTGATCCTTAGAAAAATAAGACCAATATATCAAAAATACAATACTATGAGTGTAATGAATATGGTCACTTTAAAAGGAATTTCCCCAAACTCAAGAAGGACAAAAATAAGAGAAAGGAAACAAATGAAGCTCATGTTACCAAAGAAATGAAAGAATTGGAAAAGAACAAATCAAAGAAGATGGAATTAAAATATATCTACTGTGATTGAGATAATATCCTTCACTTAGTTTTTTTAGTTATAGAAAGCGTCACAAGAATGATAGGATGCATTATAGTAGGATATATATGGCATCATCATAGAAGCATGGAAGGATAGTTTAAGTATAAATTCTACATGGTTGTATAAGTCAACCCTATAGAAATAATGTAGCTCATGGAATCTCAATTGAAAGCATATAAGGAAAACCGAAGTAGAAATATTTATGGTTGGAGAAAGTCATCTAGAAAGATAGAATATAAAGATATCATCATGCATGGTCATCATTAGAAAGGATAATTTGCAAAATGAGGCTCCTTAAGATCCTCCATTGGGATCTTTCTTAGAATATTCACCTGCTTAAGAAGAAGAAAGTGCCTTGTAGATGGTCTACATTCCAATTTACGTGGGATATATAGGTTAAAAGGATGATGGTATAATGAAAAATATCTGTATCATAACAAGTTCTTTGAAGTACTTTCATCTTGAAGCAAGGAAAGGGATATTCCCAAAGGAAGCTTAGATGAGCACATGAAGGAAGAGGTATGTATATATTTGATAGATACATTCATGTCATATGGTTGTTAATAGAATGGGTAGAATGATATATTCCATGAGCATGATAAAAGAAGAAGAGAAACTCTTCCTTTAGAAAGATTCATGAAGGCATGTAGGTAATGTGCCTTGTACTCTTCTACATATTGATAAGATGAAATCAACATAATATAACCTCATATGGAATATGAGGTTGTTTAAAATCATGGTTCCTATGTTGAAAGAACCATGTAAAGAATATCCCTAGGAAAGAAATAAGTGAATAAAAAAAGGATAGTTTGTGAATGACGCAACTATAGTCACATTAGATAAGGTAAGTGATCAATGTATCATAACAAGAAGGATTAACTATGAAATATCCATGAAGAGAGTATTAATACCTTAATAGGTATGTTGGAAAAATAGAACCTTAGCAATGAATTTCTTGGAGATGGATTCATACATGTTTAGGATGGTGATGTTGCAAGAAGTTGATGTCATGACTGAAGACCATCATAAAAAAGGTAATTTTGATTTGATGTTCATTTTTATTTTTGAAAACATATGGGTGGGTTGTTACAAGGCTACCAAAAGAGAGTTGTATATGTCACATGCAAGTAGTACTCATGTGATTAGATGGAACATCTTAAGAGAAACATGACTTGGAAGAGGTAGTTGTATGAAGACAATCCATATGTGAACTTGAAGATCACTTTTTGATGAAGAAACAGATGACATGAATATTGATTCAAAACTACGGTTCATTGAAGGGAAAATGATGGAGAACATGGACAATGCCTTACAGTAAACTGATGATGAAGAAGGTTCCATTATGAAGAATATGAAGTTCATGACATGATGAATAAAGAGGAGCCCTACAAGTAGTTGATAATACCATGATATCCACCAAAGAGAAGATAAATATTGTTGGTATAAATTCCCTAGTTAAGAGGGAGTGAAATATGTAGCTCTCTACTTCACATGTCATACATTAGACCAGGGCTAATAGCTGTAAGCCTTAGTGAAAGCCATGAGGGAGAGATAGACACATCATTTTTATCTTCATGTTATGAAGAAATCATGAAGGACCTGGTAAGCATATGGTTTCTAGTACTCTTTGAAGATGTGGTAGGGCATACAATAGGTAAGAGTAGTCGAAGAGGAAAATTATTGAGGATGTGTTATTCCAAGATAGGATTTTTTTAGGAGGACATACCTTGTTAAAATATGGGTGGGGTATGTGCCATAAGAGAAAATTATGAGGGTGTGTACAAGTCCTTGTTTCATTATCATTGTGCTATGATATTGTTGAGAGACATAATTTTTTTTCAAGGACTTTGTATGTGACAATTCCTGTTGGTATGATGAGATACAAAGAAATAAGTTGAAATAATGGCTTATAAGATGGCTTACCAATATGACTCTTCTTATCATAATCCTTTATTTTGAGAATGTCTAGGTGCCATGTATGGATTGTGAATGCCTCCCTATTTAAAAGAGAGTGTCAAAATATGTAACCAAGTTTAGTCTTCATAATGTATATTTTAATCATGACCTTATGTATTTGATAGTAAATAGAAAGGAAATTTGTTATTTTCATTGTTGAAGCATGGGTTTCATGCTCAAGATAAAATTATTTATATGTTAAGCACCCATTAAGTGCTTCTATTCCTATCATATAATTATGAATTTAAAAGAGTCATTGTTATACATGCAATAGCCATTTGGGCATGTTGTATCTTGTAAAGAAATTTTTTGTACAGTAAAAAATGTCAAGTCAACCTACATGAAAGATAAAGTTGACCTCATGAAATAAATTCATACCTCCTGAAGGCTATCTATAAGATGGAACTGAAATCACTTGGATAGAACAAGACACAAGTTATATCTCCAGAAGAAAGAAGCAACGAGAACTTTAAAAAAAAACAATAATCATGGATACGAAGAAAAGAAGATTGAAATTTTTAGATCTCTCTCTCTTTCTCTCTTGTGTTAGGGTTTATAAAGTTTCTAGAAAAGTCAATGTTGCTGGAAATTTGTAGGTAAGTCAAAATTTCTAAGCAAGTAGAATTTGTTGAATGTTGTTGGGAAAGTTGAAGTTGTTGGAAGTTTATGGGTCGGTCGAAGTTGCTAGAAAGGTTACTAGGGTCGATGTTGTTGGAGAAGTTGGGGTCGAAGCTATTGCTAGAAGGCCAATTTTTTTTGTTGTAAGTTGTGTAAGGAAATAATATCAATAAGGAAGGTTGAATTGGTCTTGGAGGTGAATTTGTTAAGGGTCTTACGTCTGGTAATTCATCATTTGAAGATTCTATAAGAAAATAACTTGTGTGGGTTTTCCTCTCAAGAGGAGAGGTTTTATCCCTCGATAGCAACCTATATTTTTTTCTCCTTGGATCATTGATATCCATTATTTCGTATTTTTTTTATTAGACATAACACTAATAATAATCAATAGAAATAATATGCTAATCAAGTTAAATTAAAAACACTTCACAATAAATTATTAAAGTAAGAGAAATCACCTAATCTAGCTTCCCCTAGATTTATCAACAATTTTGTCCATATCCATTAGTTTGTTTGATTTTATTTCCTTTTATTAAAATCCTCCACATGTTGGAGCAAATCATTTTGAAGCATTAATTAGTCGGAATAATACTAGTTAAGACTACTATTTCAATGGAAAGGATCCTAATCAAGACTATGGTTGTGCAAGTACGCTCATGTTTAGCTGCAACATTTCAAGGCTTCAACATAATTGGTTCTAGAAGGAGGGAAATTATGCAATGAATGGAAAATATTTCATAATAAACATCAATTCAATTTGAATCAAGACCTTCTTCCTCATTAGCACCTACACAATTATATTTTTCTACCCCCTCTTTCTCTTCTTCTCCTTTTTCTTCTTGTGAAGTAGTATCTCCATGATTTAACTCTGTAAATATTCCCTTAGAGTCTCTTATCGATCAGTCACTTACTCATCCAACTTCTCTTAACCTTCCACCGATGTCCTCATATTATAAAAATTCTCTTAAAGACATCCAATTAATTAGACAAAGAATTGAAGGCTTAATGAGTCAAGGAAAATAATCAGGAATCTCTTTTTATTCCAGAATTCTTTTCTCCTCTTTGCTTCAAGTGGGCTTTATCACCAAATCTCAAATCCTTAGATTCATAATTAAACCTCTCAAAATTCCATCACCAACCCAAGTACATAAGATACCTAACACTTATACTAGTGGTAGTGGAAATAGACCTCTAACACCTCCTTCACAAATCCCTATAGTACTTCTTCCACCTCAACAAGCCCTCAATATGGATGGAAAAAAAACAAGGAGCAGGCCCTTGGAAAACATTAGGATTAGTCAATGTTCTTGGTGAACAACCTAAACTTCCCTAAAACACATAAAAATGGGTACCCAAGTTTGATCCAGAGTCAAAACAACTCCTAGAGGACCATATTAAAAATTTCATGTGGGATCTAAAACTAAGAAGAGTTTACGAAGAATATGTACTATGTCAGTTTCTTCCCTATACATTTGAGGGAGAGGCTTCAACATGGTAGTTTTCCCTACAACCAAATTGTCTTCAAAATTGGTAAAAATTTGAAAACCTTTTCATTAAAACTTTTGGGGATGAAAAATCTCATCCATTATATTAGTTGAGTTAGATAGAATAAAAATGGTCCCTAATGAAAATAAATATTATAGGCTTTAATCAAAATTTCCTCAACCTTCTTAATAAAATTCCTAATACATCAAAACCCAGACTAGACATTCTATTAGTTTTTAATACTTCTTCCTTACCTATGACTATTGCGATGTATGTTAATCATGTTGCAAAGGCCACTATGAATGAAATGATGCAAGAATCCTTAAAGGTAAAAAGCTAAATGGTTAGTATTTCAAACAAGTCCTTTACTAAAGTACCTAAAAAATATCAACCCACTATGAAATCCACGACAAAAGAGGAAAAGAAGGATAAATATGCTTTTGATAAGGACAACTTACAAAAATTATGAAAAACCTAGATAGTGAGACATTCAGTCTCAAAGAGAAATTAACTGAGGTATCTACACCAAGGAAACCATTTATACCTTTTTATAAGAGAAATCCATAAGAATCCCCTGGTGCACAAATATTTGTTGCCGAGACTGAGGAAATATAAAAGAAAAGGAAGGTGAAGAAGAGGAACTATAGGAATTAGATTTAATTTTTTTTGGGGACATAAAAGGAACATTTAAAGAAGTGCTAGATTTTCCAGGAGGTAAAATTACTCCTCCTCCTTCAAGTCATCCTCATCAAGCATCCAATTAAAATCAACCTTAAAACGAAGATACAATAGCATCCAATACTTAATTGTCCTTGAGAAAATTAAATATGACATTATAGAGGATATGAAAAGAACTACAGCTAATGAGTTGATCAAACTCAAATATAAGAATAATATCCTATTGAAATATTTAGGTTCTATTAATAAGTCCCCTCTTCCTCTTATCACATCATCCAAAAACGGAAAAGCCATCATTAACTAGAATGTTGTTTTTGATAGTGAGTTTGATTTTGTTATTATTGGAGACAAATCTAACTCACATGCATATCACTTTCTCACTACTTTTGAAATTTATAATTGAATATCTAATTTTTGTGTCTCTTCTAACACTGCGCCTTATTCAGTTTGCTTAAATATTAATGTGCAGCCTCAGAAATCAACTATTCAGATTGCCAAGCTAGATAGAACAAAATTAAAGGTCTTATGGGAGTTAAAAAATGTTCTCATAAGGATATCCTCCATTCCTAAAGTCCACCAAATCATAGATATTATAGTACATACATTCCTGAAAACTATGATTTTATCCTAAGTCAATACTAGTTACAACAATTAAATGAACATCTTGCAACTAATTTGTCTAGCTTTCTCCTTCCCTTTAATGAGAAATCTAATCAAATCACAGTTGAGAGGAAAATACATTGCAAATTCATTGTAATTGATTTATGAGGAGAAAATGAACCTAGTGTTACACCAAATTCCATTGTTGGTAATTATTATTTTCATTCTTTCTGTCAGAATTTAACTGCACAAATTTCTCCTTTTGAAAGAGATTATAATGTTTCTGAAATTGGAAATTTCTCTCAAAATGGCTCATCTTGTTGTGTAAATCTTGTAGATATTCATGTAAATGATATTTTAAATAATTTATTTTGAACTTTGTAGTTTGATTGATCAAAATATAATGATGGACCTCGCGTGGCTTGCATTCTTGTAAGCCCTAATGGTGAAAAAATTGTTAACTTGGAGGTTAGAAATCGGATGTACTAACGACATAGTTAAGTAGGGAACATTAGTACAAGGTCCTAAAAAAGCTATTAGCATGAATGGACATGATATTAAAGAATTTGGTTATTTAGATATTGTAGTTAAACAAGTTAAAAATGTTATTCACTATGTCTGCAATTTGAATAATTACCAATATTTAGTTCAATATATAATAAGTACTTTTTTTTCATTTAATATCAATGTTATTTAAAAACTAAAAAATGCTAGTGTTTATTTGTTAGTAATGTTGCTTCGAAGTTGATTCCTCCTAAATATTTTAGTCCTAATTGATTTTCCGTACAATCAATTTTTAAACCTTCCATTCCAATAACAACACCAACTTGTGAGTGTTCAATGATGATTATTATATAATTAACTTTCTTACCTCTAAAGACATATATGATAATAATATCATTGATGAACATCCTCATGACCTTGAAATAAATAAAACATTTAATGGAAATAATATTTTAGGTGAAAATTTTATCCATATTCATTAGAATTATTCAATTACCTTAAGTAGCCATTCAAGAAACTTGTAAATTCAAAGAACAATAGTCCTACCGTGAAATTTAAATTCATTTATTTAAGTACATACCAAAATCGCAAAAATGTAGATATAGGATTAGGTTTCACTCCTTTAGATATAACTACTTTAATCCAAATTCTCAAGCAACATAAGGATGTTTTTTCATGATCATAAGATGGTTTAAAAACCTTTGATACATCCTTTCTCAAACACGTAATTCCCATTATGTCGCAATCAAAACATGTCCAAATTTTGTTTGTAAAGTTCATCCAAATTTAGAACTCTAGATCAAGGCTAAGTTGAATAAGATATTGAAAGACGAAATCATCTTCCATGTAAGGAATTCCACATTGGTTTTAAATATTTTTCTTGTTAGGAAAAATAATGGTGACATTTGACTTTAGATCGATTTCAGAAACCCGAATAAGGCCTATGAAAAAAGGCAATTTCCCACTACCTCCAATGGAACAAATACTTAAATTTGTGTTTGGATCTGAGATATTACTTTTTCTTGATACAACCAAATCATATTTCACCTCAATAATAGAATCAAAACAACATTAAAAAGCATCTGGGGCACATACGTATATTATAAAATTCCATTCAGGTTCATCAATGCGGCTGCAACTTTCGAATGGGAAATGGAAATTTCTTTTATGGAACTGATTAACAAGTCTATTGTTGTTTATTTAGAACATATAAAATATCACTATTTAATAAGATAAATTATTATACCATGATATGGATCATTTATGTTGGAGTTAATCCTTACATTCCATATTTGAGAAGTTGGTTTGTGATGGTTGAGAAATTCTCTCAACCTCTCACTCTAAATTAGGAATAAGTTGAATCTCAAAAACTCTATTTAATAGAGTAATTTGAATGTAATCAATGTTTGTGAGTGTGTTTACACATACACCATTTGTGCATAATATATGATTGTGTTTCTGTAATTGTGTGATTTTAGCTATTTCTATCATGGTATCAGAGCATAGGATCAGAGGCATGTGTGTTGTCTGTTGTGAAGAAATTCCTAAAGCTGCATGGTGATTTGTTGAGTGATTTTAGTTATTTCTTTCATAATCGTTTGTATTATGTTTCACTGACTTGTCGCTGCGCACAATACCGACTATGTGCTCATTTTCTCTGTTTCCTCGAAATACCTAGCCAACTAATATTAAGATCCATGGTGGATTTTTAAGCCGTGCTCCAGCCACTACAAGGTGAATGCTGCTAGCGGTGTTAGTCATGCTCCCAGCCGCTGCCAATAGATAACAGATGAAGTTGTGCATCAATGTTTTACAAACTGTCAATGTTTTTTTTACAGCGTCAATGTTTTGACAAAGTCAGTGTACCATTGATTTGTTGCGTTACGAAATGTGATTCGATTTAAAAAATGCAAAATGATCTGGTATCTCCCATTGCTCAATATCTCCAGCTGGTCCCCGATATGGACGATGATGGAATCTGGAATATAAGAGCGTGGTGAGCAAAGACAGGGTGAGGATGTGATGGTCAGTGTTCTGCAGCCCACCTCTTGACACCGTTGTCGGCCCCATGAAGGAATTGATTGATGAGAACAACCCTCAATTTTTCAACCCCAAAACATACAGAGAATTCAAGCATCACAAGATCAACAAGCTACCGCAATAGAAAGCATTATTATGTAACTTTAATGGTAATCACTTAATTATTTTTTTATTCCTTATGTTGGCAGAGTTGATTATGCACATGTTTTGCTGCCTCCTTTGGAAACTCTTTGTACTGTAGAAGAAACATATGTGCAAAGAAAGCCGTGTAGCCTGTTCTGTGGAGACAAACAGTAAATGATGTCTGAAAATTGTGATTTGTGAGAAGAGATGAGCCAAATTAAGCGGAAGCGCAAGTTAACGGAGAAAGGAGCTGAATTTCAGGCTGAAATGATACGTAGATATTTTTCAAAAGGATTTCAAAGCATAGATCTGTGTGTCGAGAGACGTGTGCATATAACTGGAGTTGTACCAATATTATTTTCTTTCATGTTTATTGAAATTATTTATGTTTCTAGTATTATAAATTATTTGTAAATTAAGTGATGAACCTCAAACTAGATAAAAAGGTCATTTTGTAACACTGATTCTAGATACATGCTGTATATAGATGGCTTTTCTAGATAACTGGAAAGTACAACAGTTGGCACCCATGTATCTCGGTGGATGGGAGCTCATCCATAGAATGACTAGGAGTTCAACAATTGCAAAATGTAATCAATTTTTTTTGAAGAGATCAAGTGGAAGGAAAGCTCAACATGGATGGTTGTCCACATAGTATTGAATTTGTGGATCTAGAGAAGGATCCCTCATTAGTGGTAGACATGGAAGTGGTCTCCTAATGAGGTTATGCGACATATTGGGATGTTGTTCAGTAATTGACTTCAGGAGGTCCTTGATTCTGGAGTTGAGGAAGCGAACTCGGGAATCCAACTTTCCAACTACACCTTTTCGAGGGTTATGAGGCAACTTTATGGAGCATCTAATGATAAGCTTTATTATTTTGTTATTTCTGAGTGAATTCAATAAATTCATGTAATTTAATCATTAAGGGGGGATGTTGGAGTTAATCCTTACATTCCATATTTAAAAAGTTGGTTTGTGATGGTTGAGAAATTCTCTCAACCTCTCTCTCTAAATTAGGAATAAGTTGAATCTCATAAACTCTATTTAATAGAGTAATCTGAATGTAATCAGTGTGTGTGAGTGTGTTTACACATACACCATTTGTGCATAATATATGATTGTGTTTCTATAATTGTGTGATTTTAGCTCTTCCTATCAATTTATTGGATGATAGGTTTGCACATAAATCTTCCATAGCAACTTCTCCTTATTTCTTAGTTGAGGGTAAAAAAGTTCTATTACCCACAAACATTGCTTTACTATCACTATCCTTAGTCCAATCAATAAATTAAAACCTTGTTCTAGTTTATGACATTGCTTAACCCAAACCTCCAAATTAGAAGAAGCTAGATACAAATTCAATCAATCTTTTGTTAATCATTAAAAACATGTCAAATAATGGTTCAACAATCGTTATCTAAAGGAAACAAAAATTTTGTTCTATATTTGGTTCTAAAATGGAACAAATACCTTAAAGACAAAGGAAAAGACATTAAACTTCACAAATTGTTGCTCGTAACATTTCAAATTACTAAAAAAATTAGGCTCATCTATTCTCATTTTACAAATTCTAGATCGAATGGAGGAAAGCTTATAAGTCAATGGAACAACCCTTAAAAAAAAAACCTTTTTCTTAATATTTTGAAATATATCTTGTAAATATATAAATAACCATCGGTAAATATGATTTGGTAGTTGTTTTTGTTACAATAGTTTGGAAGATTCTGATATTTTATATCTCTTTTTTATATTATCTATAGAGAATATTTATTTTTAAAAGCTTGTTGAAAGTTTATGACTCATTTTTATCATGCCAAACTTCTTATGGTTCATTTATCAATAATAGAAAAATGATCCTTTGAAATACTTTTCTCTTATTCTTTTTCGGAATTGCTTATCATTTCAACTTTAAAAAAATAAATAAGGAAATTCATAAGTTGAATAAGAAATTGAAAAACATTATATATATTTCCTTTATGTTTCATGAGTATTTTTCACTATATTTGGATGACTATAGAATGGTTATAGTTTTCTAAAAACAATATTCCTTGAATATCATGAGTTTCAGAAATAGCACTGCCTTCATTATCTACATAAACCCTTTTTCCCTTATCAGTTTTCCATCTCAAAGTCACCCTGTTGCTCTTAAAAGACTCTTTATGGGTTGATACCTCTCATTTTCATCCTTCTTTCCTACCTAAAACCTCATTTCCCCATTTTCTCCTGTCAATAAACTGCATCCTTCCTCTAAGATTTCTTGCTACTGACTCATTCCCATGTCCCCTTGAGCATAACAACACTTTTAGAAATGCTCTTTTCACTTCAAAGTATTTAAGTGAAATTTCATTCAAAATCAGGTCAAAGAGCGCTCCCATTGGGTCATTAGGGTTTTTCATTTTTTAAGGTCATCCTTTCATTCTGATGAGGTCAACACACATATGACAAGGATTTATTATGACAAGCATTCTTCTGGCTCTCTAAAATCCTTAGATGTTTCAGGAACTACTTTTCCTTTGCTAGAATCTGGCTCAAATATAATAGAATGTTTAGACATGGTTATTTAAGAAATACGTAAAATTTCCAAGAAGGATTATCTTCTCAGTTCAGAACCTGCAAGTGAGAAAAATGGGACCAAGTTTGGCACTTCTATAGAGGTGTTGGAATATTTATCAGTAGAAATTACTGATGATGTAGAATGTCTACTTCTAAATGAAAACAATTTACAACAAGGGAAAGGGGAAAAACTTGGTCTTGTAGATGACAAGGGCTATAAACTTGATATTCCATTTGAGTGCCAAAGTAGTGATTACTTGTAAGAAAATAACATGGAGGAAGCACACAAGGCCAAACATGAAGAAAATATATCAGAAAATATTGATGGAATATGGAAAAAAGGTAAAGTGAACTCGACATAAATGAATGAACATTAAAGCGCTATAGAGAAATTAGAAGACGACACTGATGATTTTTGTAAAGAACTGCAGGCACTTAGAGATTTGGAAAAGGTGGCTAGAGAGGGTGGAAAAGATGAGTTTAATTTTCTGGTGGAAACTACAGAAGATTTTGAAGATGCTAATATATGTAATAATTAAGTCCCAAAGTTGTCAAAGTGAACATGTCAAGCCTAAATGAGAAAAATAAAAGCCAACTCAATGACTTTAGCAACCTGCAAGAAAAAAGTATCAGAGGGTATCAGTGAGAAAAGGAAGAAGACTTTAAAACATAAGAAAGTGGGTTTTTCAAATTAAATCAAATTCCACTTGTATATAAAAGCTCATAAAACACTTCAAAGGAGTCATTGTTTCCTTTCAAAAAGTAAGAGCCATTCAGCAAAGGAAAAATTTGTGAAGTTTTGAGCGAATTTGCTCAAAATTGCTTGGCGCTACACCCTTTCCGGATTCCTCAACACATTTTTTGAAGGCGTTGCGCGCCTAGATCTCAGTGGTGTGCCCTTGCAAATGCATTGTGCGCCTAGCCAAAGAAGACTGTGAAGTGATCCATAAGTCCAAATCACTTCAAATCACCTCCAAATATTTGCAAAAGTCCTCTAAAGCACTGTTAAGTGGTAAGTGCATACCATAGCCCATTTTTAAGGTATTTTGGTAATCATTTAATCAATTGAGATGAAACCCTAAAAGAAACCCTAAATTTTAGCTTGAGATCACTGTTTTATCCTTGTTTCATCTTCCTAAACAAAATATCAGTAACAAAAAGGGTAATTGCATTGATTTAGGGTTTACATTCATATAGTTTACCCCTTCACTCATTCCATTCATTTGTTGAAACTACCATTTCATTCCCTTCCCCTAATTTCATTTCACTTCCACCATAGGGTTTCCAAATCAGAATTTGAAGATGTTGGAGGGAAAGGACAACAATAGTGGTGTTGAGGCAAAAATGCCAAAGAGACATGATCATAAGGGAGGGAAATAAACATATTTGAACCCATCAATACAAGGGAACTCATGTCATCTCCTCTCACTGTTTCTCGCTTTAAGCATGTGGGTTGCTTTGAGTGTTTTGAAAGGGTGCAGCAAGTCCAAAATCACCTGGAGTTAACAAGATTGTTCATCAGCAATCTACATGAGAAGAAGGTGAATATTTCCAGGGTCAGCTTTGAGATGTCTACCAATGCCATTGTAGCTGCTACAAGGATATCTAGTGTGGGAGAAAGGTGGTTCAAACAAGAAAACTTAGACATGAGCTATTATGAGCCATACCTCAAACCTAGGTATAAAGATCACAACAAATCCATCTTCCCTTTTTCTCATCTTCTTGATATATATGCACCCATGATGAAGATAATAATGAAGTATTTCACTTGTGAGCGAAGGTTTTCCCACCTCTACTCATACCATATATGTCTTTTTATGCATTTCACTAGAGTTAGGATGTTGTAAATACCATATTATCTTTTCCGTAGCATTGAAAAAATGGCCTACATTTTGCAAAAGAGATATTATAATCAGCAAATGCAGAGTCTATTTCATCACTCACTCATCAATATGGTGGTCATGCATAAGCTACAATAGAAAAACATTCCATGGCATACATTCATTGCCATTGAGGTTTTCACTTCTGCACCTGTTCATCATGAGAAGGATCTTCCTTCGTCATCCCACACTCTTGAATCCATTCCTCCATCACATCCCGCTACTCATGCATCTCCACCCACTCACATCCATTCACCTCATGATGATACTTCCTCATCACCTTTCCACCACCCTTCACCATCACATCATGATACCAGAGCCTCAAGTAGTGAAAGAGATATTGAAACAGTTGGCACTAAAGTGAATGATATTGAGCCATATTCTTTGACCTATAGAAGAGGCCACATGCATTTTTTTTCTTCACTCGAGGTGAAAGGGGACATGCCTTCTTCATCAGCGAAACAGGTTGATAAGGGAAAGGAAAAGGTTACAGATCATATCATTGTTGAGGAGGAGGATAAACATGAAAATGAGCAGGAGTTTCAGTTGATTGACCTTGATGATGAGGATGAGGTCTGAATCACCAATACATTGATCAAAAGAAAGTATGCCAAGATTAGTGAGCTTCAAGGTAATCTTGGTAGAGAAAAGAATTTAATTAACTTTCTTGAGCTAGAAAATCAGTAGTCCGAGACAAAGTAGAACATCAATGAGGTCAAGGCAATCAGAGCTCAAAGAGAGGCAAGAAAGGCCAAGGCTTTGCTAGATGAGGCCTTGGGTAGTTTTGATGACAATGATCATGAGGAAGATCAACTTCCTAGGGAGAGACTGAAGACCATTGGACCGAATAGGGGTTTAGCCCGAGAAAGGAAAAGAGAGGTAGAATTGGCAGAACAACTCACTCCAAGTGAGCTTCTTGCAATAAAGATTAGTAGGGATATAGAATTTTGGCTTGAGAGGGAAAATTTTCATTCATAGGGTCAACTAGAGAAGGGAAACAAAGACACTGACATTTAGAGGAAGATGGCAAGACATTATGCCACAAGAAACAAGATTGCACGGGCCAAGATTAAATGTACCCATGCAAAGATTCAGGATTTGACTGAGTAAAATGAGAAAGAGAAGCTAATTATCCTTGATGAGGTGTCCCTCTTGGTATCTAAACCTTTATCAGCAAGAAAAATTATAATTTTGGCATATTTGTGCAGATTTTGAGTTTTTGACAGTTTGACTTGTAGAAAATTGGCCAAATGTGCAACGCCACTGGAATTGTGCTCTTTCTTAGGCAAAAAAATTGGAAAAAGGTTAGCATATTTATGTTCCTAATGACAAGTAGATAGACCTCAAAACGTTTCAGGAGATTTGGAGCAAAACTAGTCCCTCAAAAAGGCCAACAACTAGCAAAACATCACCTTTCTGACCTCTTTTTGGCACTGGCGTTGCACGTTTATCAGTCTTGGGAGAACACGTTTTTGACATGCCATATGGGCACCATTTTGGAAATTGAAAGAATATTTGGAAAATAGAATCAGATACCTTTCCAATGAGCCATCATGGAGCTCATTTGGGCATCAGGAAGGCCTACAAACATTGGCGACAAGATAGGCCATTTTTTCTACCTTAGTGATGCGCGTTTACACTGGCGCTGCACCCCTATACCTTGGAGTTGTGCCCTTACTAGGAGTTATTTTAAAATTTATGTAGAAGCCTTAAAGTCAAACATTTTCCAAATTTAGATCAAAATTTATGTTAGGAGTTATTATTGCAATGAATGAGTCTCAAATATTTTTCGTTGGGCCTTGCATGGTATCAAAGTTCAAAATTCATTAACTATGTAATAAATGACATCTAAGACCCTAACTAGGGTTCACCTCCTCATTTTTTAGATAAATACTGCATGTAAGCTTCATGTTTGTTGTTTGCAAGTTGTTGACTTGAATATCTCATAGAATTTAAGCTGTAAATATTTTGGCTTTGGAGCATTGTAACTGTTCTGGACTGAATATCAATGGAACAAGCACATTCACATGATTCATGGACTTTTTTAAATGGTGATGTTATTCTAATTTTATAATTGTTTCCTTCTGTTTTCCATTTTTTATATCAATTTCTCTTGTAACCGAACATAAAATTTAGGTTAAAATATGTTGTTAGAGGTACCTTAAGTCTTTCTGCTTTCTGTTGTTTAAATTTTTTCCTCTGCTGGGTGTGATTGGAGAGTTTAATTAGGAGTTCCCTACATTCTAGTTCCATCTAGTTTTTTTTCTTGATATTAACTCAGTATAGTCCAACCAAGGAATTTTACGGTTTGCCCTGTTCTTTGGTTCTGCTTGAAATGTTGTTCTCAAGGCGTTCTTTGAAGTTTTCTTACTAGGGTTTAGGCTAAATACGTTTATGGTTTTCCCCATCCTTTGGTCTATCTTGAAAATTCATTTTAAAGGTCTTCGAAGTCTGACTGAAGAAATTAGGAGTTCCCTGCTCTTTAATCATTACTAAATTGTTATCTTAAACGTTTTCTTTTTCCGAAAGTGAATAGCTAGACAATTTAGGGGTTCCCTGTTCTCTAAGGTTTGCTAGATTGTTGTCTTAAATTTTACTTGATAAAGTCAGGCCAAAGAAGTTTATGGTGTGCCCTGTCCTTTGGTTCTTTCTTAAGCATAGTGATCTTAAAGACTCTTCCTGTTCTAGTATATGTTAAAGGATTCTTAATTTCCCTTTAAGCTACTACACTCACAATTTAATGTCCATTTCACACCCACATGAGTTATTAAGATCCATTTGGCTTTGTTAACTTGCCCTATGAAACACCCTTGATTTGTTGTTTTACTCTTCAAACCTTTCACAAACTCTATAGCCAAATGGTTTGAACTTCTCTTAATCTATCTGTTCTTCTTAATAAGCAACCAAACAAAACAACACAAACAACCCTATCATTTTAACTAGCCTAAAATAAACATCCTAAATCAATCAAGTTATATCTTTTAGACAAATATAGAGAGAGCCCTCTCTGAGTCCAAGAAGGTTAGGTCCTATGACTCCAAAGTTGGTTTGATGTTACCCTTGTTTATTTGGTCTTACCAATATGACAAATTACAGGGACCTAACATAATGGCGACTCCACTATGGACACTCATTGAAAATCTTAGTGTTATATAAAGAACTTAGAAAACCCAAAAATATCTCAATATTGGTATCCAATTATTGATACTGGACAACAAAAAAAATCCTCAAAACAACTAGAATCATCCACCTGGTGACTCCAATTGTCTTTAGTAGGCCTTCTGACTCCACTGGTTCTTAGAAACTCCCCTGGGAATGTATTAATCAATCCTAATAGTATAAAACCCAACCTCATACTATGTGAATTTAATAATTTTTGAGATAGTTCTGTTTTTCAAACTGATACAAGTGTTCAGCCTCTCTGTATTTTGGGTCTAAAATATGGCTTTGCAAAGAATCAGCGCTAGATATCACCCTGACCCAAACCCTCCTACTATAGTTGATGACCCAGAAATAATCTTAAGAAAAAATTCTAGGACTGAAGATTCAACTATTGTCAGACCAATTCACAAGTCAAGTTCCTTTCCTGAAAACCTTGCATCCTTGCAAGATACCCAATTTGACTTACACCATAGAAGAAACCTATTCATAACTATGTATTAGAGTTGGATATACTAGAAAAACCTTGAGCCTACAACCTTACAACAGAGTCCTAGTAGAGAACCCTCTCCTTCCACTCCTTCTGATCTTCAGCTTCTCCAACACTTTGACTCCTTTTGTTCCAAATCTACTCAATATCAGCTAGCTGGTCCAAGTACATCTACTAACCCCACTCATACATCCACTGTGAAAACCACTCCATTTCATCCTCCACCTCCACTCATAAACCCTCCTTGGGTTCCTTTACCTCAAAACATGGCAGCATGGTATGCCCCATTGGTAGTACAACAACATTTGTTACCTATGCCACAGGACTATCAATCTAGAATCCCTCACTTTAATGCGAATGATTCTACAACTTCCCAACATCATGTATACAAGATGAATGACACTTTTGACTACCAAGAAATAGAAGATGAGACCATATAGATGAGAATGTTTTCCCAAAGTATAGTGGGAGAAGCAAATAAATGGTTCAAGAACTTAACTCCTAGTAGCATTCATGATCTCCCTTCCCTTTATCAAACATTCATAAATAAGTGGGAGACTAAGAAAAATCCTCTTCAAATCTTGTCAGAGTATGAGAACCTTAAAATAAATGTTGAGGAGAGTGTTGGAGAATATTACACTAGGTTCAATAGTGTATATAGTACTCCCCCTCCCCACATGAAATCCCCACAAGGCCTAGACCTAGTAAAATTTCCAGATGGATTTGATCTAGAGATGGATTATCAATTAAGAGAAAGAGATCCCCTTACCCTAGAAGACATGAAAAGGGGAGGTGTAAGTGTATGAGCCAATGTAATTTCTAAAAGGGCTAGAATGAGAACCAAAAAAAGGGTTACATACAAATAGGAACCTATGGCCTCCACATCTGATGCTAAAATTGACAGTATAGGTAGGACAATGGAAAGGATGATGGATAGAATTTACTTAAATGAAGGAGCATCCCCTAGGGAAAATCAAACAAATCCTCAAAAAAAAAACAGAAACCAAAAATTTAGAAGAGATCCTCCTCAAATAATACAAAGAGAAACTGACCAGCAAATCAAACCTCCTTTCTAAGAAAACTATGTAGATGAAGAGGAGAGAGAGACTGAGGAGCCAGAGGAAAACCATGTGAATCTAATAGGCTCTGATAATGAGGATGTTGTTCTCCTTAAAAAAGAAGAACAAGGTCTGTTTTCCTCAAACCAAGCTGAAAGAACATATGAGAATTATAGAGAATACAAAATAGGATTTGAAAATACTATCATGGAGGTTCATAGGAAGTATGAGATCAGAAGTAGGAAAACCCAAGATATCCCCAAGAGGAACAAACTAAAAATTTCTACTAGGAAGACCCCTGAAAACACTCCGAGAAAGACAGCAGAAAACACAAACACTCTGGCTAAGAATTCTGATCAAAGAAAAAAAAAAATCAACCAATAGGAGGGTGACCAAAGCTACCCTAGTACATCAACTAGTGGCCATGAAAAAACTATTTTAGCTTAGATTCCAAATAAAAAACAATAAGCTAAAGTTGCTAGAAAAACCATGTTTGATAAAACTGATTTAAATCTTCCAAGAACACAGACACCATTCAATATGAGACTGAAATTTCCAAGATAAAAATAACCATACCCCTTACTGAATTAGTGACTCAAGATGTATATAGATCTCAAGTTTTGAAGGCTTTAAACATCGGAAATGACACTAATACTCTAAATCTGAGTGATGACAAGCCATAATTGTTGTTTGATCCAGAGGTAGAGGGAAGTTTCAAGAGGGAGGTGTGCCTCCATTCTATGTCAGTTTGAACATCCATGTCAAAATTCTACAAAATTCCATGCTAGATTCTGATGCTTCACATAACCTCATGCCAAAGGTAGTGATGGAAATATTAGGCCTTGAAATAACCAGATCATACAACGACTTGTACTCTTTTGATTCAAGTAGAGTTAGATGTCTGGGCCTAATCAAAGATCTATGTGTCAATTTGGCACAAATACCAGCCAAGAGCTTTGTAATGGATATTGTAGTGGCTAAAATTCCCCCAAAATATGGCATGCTTTTATCAAGATCATGGGGATCCAAAATCTAAGGAACCCTCCAAATGGACATGACATATGCTACCATTCCAGTCTTTAACCAAACAAGAATATTGTACAGAGAAAATCACATGAAATACATGGTAAGTAGCCAAGATAAGAAAAATAACACCCCTCTCTATTCCGTCCATTCAGACATTGATTCATTTATTTTTTACAATGAAGATGACATTAATGAACAAGTAGTTGAAAAAGAGGAAGAGCTAGACCTGTTAGAATAGTCAAACCAAACACTAAATGAAGAACAACATAATGGTAAGTCTAAACTTGAAATTCTTTGGAACATGAGCTTTGATGGCTCTTGTGGAAAAGATAGTTCAGGAGCAGGTGTTTGGATACACAACACTAATGGAGGTGACTCTTACAAGCTGGATTTTCAATGTACAAACAATATTGCAGAATATGAAGCTCTCCTCCTACGTCTACAATTGATAAAAAAATATAGGAGCTAAGAAGATTTCCGTTCAAGGACATTATGAGCTAATTATTAGGCAAATTAAAGGAGAATATTCAGCCAAAAATTACAGGTTCAGATAATATATAAATGATGCCTTATACCTTATAAAAATGTTTGAAAAATATGAAACTACCTCTGTCCCAAGAACTCAAAACAACCTTGCAAATGAACTAGCATTTGTTGCCAACACTTGCCAACTGCCTCATTGCAATGAACAATACACGGTAAAGATCAAAAGCAGACCAAAAATCCCTAATAACATAGATTATTGGCAAGTTTTTGAAGTTGAAAAACATATTGAAGACTTAGTGCAGTCCAAAAATGAGTTTGAAATGCCAAAACTAGACTCATATCATGAAGAAGTATGCTCTGCTGAGGAACAAATACACAAAATAGAGCCACCTTATGCTGCTGATATAAATCTGTTAGAACACCGTCATGAGGTATAATTGTGTGAAGATTTAGATAAAAAGGACCTTGAGTTATTGCAATGCAAAGACAATCTATTTCCAAGAGGATTTTTCCCCTTAGAAGCATTTTTTGATTTCAATGAAATTTCTAAGAAGCCTAAAATAGAATCCACTGAAACATATGTAGAAGAATGCAACATAGGTGGTGAGGAAGAACCTAAAATGAGAAAACGGTCCAAAACACTGCCAGCTCTTATGAAATAGAAATACATTGAGTTTTTCAAAGAATTTAAGGTTGTGTTTGCAAGGGGCTATGAGGACTTGAAGTCATATGATACAAGCTTCATTCAGCATAAGATTCATCTGAAGGAAAACAAAAAACCATTTAAGAAGAAATTACACATAATAAACCTTGTCCTAATTCCTCTAGTTGAGAAAGAAATAAAAAAAAATGTATGATGTTGGAATAATATTCCCACTCAGGTACTCAGAATGGGTCTCATATCTTGTATCAGTGAGGAAGAAAACAGGGGAAATTAGGCTATGCATAGACTTCAAAATTTTAAACAAAGCCTCCCTGAAAGACAACTACCCTTTGCCTAAGATGGATCATATACTACAAAGCGTGGTAGGTGTTGGGGTTCCCATGCTTTGGCCAGATTGGCAAGACCAAAAGATGAGACAACATCAAAACCACTTTTGGGCCCTAGGATCTAGCCCTCCTGGACCCAGAGAAGGATCTCTCCAATAAAGCAAATAATGGTATATCTTTGAAGCTCAAAATGAGATGTTAGGCTAGTTATGAAGCACAGAGGAGGGTTTTAAATGATTTGGTTGGTTGGTTGTTGGGTTGGTTATGGGATCATGAACTGAGAAAGTAATGGGAAGAAAGGAACAGAATAGCAGGCTGTTTCAGCAAAGAGGATAGGTCAAGAAAGTGCCATCCATTGGGCTATGGAGTCATGAAAGGAAATTACTTGCATCCACTAGCCAAGGCTCCCAAAGGGCAAGTCATCTACACTAAAGGATCTTTTTAGATAGATGATGGGATGGAACATTAAGGGGAGAAGGTGAAAGAAGGAGAACAACCCATTTTCTATCAATAGATCAGGTTAGAGGTCATTTAACTCCAGACCTGCTTGGACATACTCAAAGGCAGCTCTAAAAGAGGGACAAATGGGCTGCTTATAGATCGGACTAGAGGTCATTTAACTCTAGGTCTGCTTTAGCAACTCCAAGGTAAAAACAAAGATAATATTAACAAAGGGATCTTAGAAAGGCCAGCTAGTCACGCAAGGATCCTAGTGGATAGGGCTAACTCTAATCCCCAGTGTTCCCCAACCTTCCAGCTTAAACCTCAACAAGAACATCTAAGAACTGATCCATCCAATTCATACATCAGAGAGCAGGCAATGACATCCACTACACTAGTTAAATTGACTGAAAGCAATCTTTAGGTAACACATTTCAGAAGAGAAACATTAAAAGTAGAGAGAGCAGGAACATAGGGCACCTATCAAGGGTGAATCCTATGTTACACTTCTGTTGCCTACCAGAGGAACATGAAACAATATGAAAATGTAAATAATAGAGTTAAGAAAGACATCACCAATAGTAATAGACCAGGGTCCTGTGAAATTTGATTTGGTTAATTGATGCAAAACCAGTCATGTACAATAAGGTCAATGGCTAATACAATCCAAACTTTCTCCTCCCAGCCTATTACATACAATTACTCTGCTATTCCCTCCCAAGATTGTTCTAACAGTCAAGCTGAATCCCTCTAACAGCAACAGCCCAACAACTGAACAAAAACCTTTACAATGTGTTCTTCTGGATTCTTATAGGAAAAAAAGTGCAGAATAGGTAGGTGAAAAATTAAATTAAGAATTAATGCTCAGAAGAGGAGGAAGGCCGCAACCCATTCTGCTTTAAATCTGTGCAATTACTTCTGGTACTCTAGCTACAGAACTACTGCCATTCTCTGTTCACTGGACAAAATAGTGAAATAATGATGCTAGGGTATCCATATTGTGTAACAAATGCTCCCTGATGGTGTAGGATTGCTGAAAGGTCGTAGATATTCATTCGGGCATGATGTAGACTGAAACAATGATGTGTATCATGTCCTTTCATGGAAGAACGCTCTGCTGATACGAAACCCCTGATAATATTATATCTCTATCCATTGGACCGTCTGAGCGATCCACAGGGTCTTCAACCCATTAATTTCCTACTAAAAATCACTGTAGAAGCTTATGAGTCTTCCATTTTCTTACACCACGAGCTCTCTGTGACCTTGTATCACATGAAGTTTGAAGCATTAGTGCGGGGTTGGTAGAGTTTTAAAATCTGTCCTTTGATGAATTAATGGTGCAAGCAACCCTCCAGTCGCTTCCTGTAACATTAAGCTCTGAATATAACCTCTGCACCTGGTCTTCATTGATCCCTCTGTCACTGTGACAGAGATCACGCATCATGGCGGTCATTTACTGTTGAAAACCCTGCAACAACACAATATCTGTGAAGAAAACAATGGATGGGCAATGGATGATGTGGACGGATGGAGGAGATGGCCATGCAGGAGTGATGGAAGTGAAACTTGCAGAGGAAACGGTGAGAATCGCCCTGGCGGGGGTTGACGGTCTGCAAAGCGAATATACGTGGAAAACAAACGAAAACACATTAAAAAACACGAAACGAACCGATTATACGTAATGGAAAGGGCGCATGTACGGAGGGTGCACGTGGGGTGACGTGGCGTATGGTGAAGACATGGGTGATAGATTGTGGAACCCGGGCAATGGTGGAATGGTCAATAGCGGGCAAGCGGATGCGGACCATTGATGGGTGGGTTTTAAGGGGATTTGGAGAATTTAAGGGTGATGGAGTGGGGATAAAAGGAAAGAAAAGGGATTTTGACAAGGAAAGGAGGGTAAAATGAGGGTATTTGCAGGGGTACAAGAGGTAAATGATGGCTTTGAGCTAGGGAAACAGCAGAGGGGATTTGTATAAGGCAAAGCACATAGAGACCTCAAGGATGATGTGTCTACTAGGGAGATGCATTCCTTGAAGGTCTCCGAAATGATATAGCCCCCAGCTTGCTTGTCAAGAATTTCATAGGGGGGCTAACAGTGGCTCCACATGGGGATGGCTTCTCCTTGGAGGAGTCAAGAAACCAGAAGTGATCTTTGGAGTAGGCCAGTTGCTTGCTGCTTGGCTCATCCCTTTCTTTGATCAGCTACCACAATATGAATATGTTACATCAGCAGAACATTCTTCCCAATCAGTCTACCTACCCACACTACAATCCTAGCATTTTTTTCTTTCCTTAGGGTGCGTTTGAGCTGGCAAACCCTTTACATAATTTTATTTGCAAACAAGAAAACAAACCTATTCTACTTCTACCCTTATTGCTCCATGAGACCAGATTAGACTGTTGGTCTCACATGTTTCTCTACCTGCACTACTACCTTCTAGGATTAGACTGTCTAGTAGGTTTCTTCACTACATTCTAAGACAAGAATTGAAACAACTAACTACCTGCTCATAGGCTGAGTTTTATTGAGCTTTTCCTACCTACCCTACTCTACTGAAATATTTACAAGTCTAGCTTACAAACATTGTCTTCCAATTTAACCAGTCCATCAAATGATCCCATGGCTGGTCCTTCTTGCTCAATTCCTTGAGCATGCTGGATAGGCAGGGCAGCTCCCACTCTTTTTGTTCCATAACAGCAGCCTTGAAAAATGTTCTCTCCATTTGCAACATGCTGCTCAAAAAGACCCTTGATCCTTCTTCAAGTATATGCATGAAATGTGCATAAGGATCATGAAATGGTACCTCGTTATGAATATCTGGCAAGCAGGCTTCAACCAGGACTTCCTCTTCTTCCACTGGATCAAGGATAAGATTCTGTTGAAGAAGAGAATCTTCTTCATCTTCTGAACTAGAGGACTCATCATATATGGCAGTGTTGTCCTCCTGGAGCTCTGATATATTTTGCTCTGAGGTGCTGAGCTCTGTGAGAAGATCTATGTATTCTTGAGCAGGGTTTTGGTCCATTGCTTCCTCTTTCTCAAGAGAAAGCTCTTTTCTTACATTCTGCTCCAGAATCTCTTCTTTGCTTTCCTCCTCGTCTTCTGAAAAGAAAAACTGATGGTTTCCCATCTCATTGATGATGTGTGGTAGAGCAGAATGAAGATTCATAGAATCTTCATCTACTATTATACTGTCATAGCTCTCCCCATTAGTATCATAGATAGGTTGACTGGTTTCATTACTTCTCTGGAGCCGTTGGTCCTGATCTTCCTCCCACGGATCTAAGGATGATGGTCCTGCAAGCTCAGCTTCTCTTTGAAAGAAATCATCATCAAACGGATCATAAAAAGGAAAATCATAATTGTAAGTAATGTCACCCTCCAAACCTATCGGATTCTCAGCAGGTCTTTCTTCATTTTGATCCACAGAGGAGTCTTCTGAATCTGAATCATCAAACTCATAAGATGAATGGGCAAGATTATTTCCTATAAAATACTTACACGGGGTGAATTCTTGATTATGTTATTCAAATCTTCTCTTGCAGCCGAAGGAGCTTCCCTCTCATCTCGGACAGAAAAACAACAGTCCTCTTTCTCTTGTGTAAGCTGATCTGGAGGCTGGATGTTTCTTTGAGCCTCTTCTTCCACACCATATTCTGCCTCTTCTATGTAGTCTTCTGCTTCCTCAAGGAAGCTTTCCTTATCAGCCTTTGCTAATAGGTCCTGATGTTCTTTCGTCAGCATAACACAAGGCATAGGTAAGCAATCAGGCAGTTCCTGATCACTAACCTCCTCATCTTCTATATATTCTTGAACATCATACATGTCTTGATAATCTTCTCGATCTTGAGTTTGTCCTTTCTCTGAAAGATGCATAGGCTGCTCGAAATAGTCATCATTTGTATTCATATTAGCCATGTGCATATTTAGAATTTCACCAAATGTTTCTGTTAATTCAATTAATTGATCGCACAAAGCATCATACTTTGCATCTCTGTACATGTTTGGATTCATGCTTTTGCAAAGAATGCTACTGCTTCTCCTCAACCAGTTCAGAGTCTTCTACCAGTGGAGTCATTTGGTCTTTGGATCATAGGGAGTGTGGAGTTTCCAGGTGGATGAATTTGACTGTTTGAAGTAGGATGCTGTCCACCATCAGCAATTAGGAAATGTCACCTTTCAGGAATAACCTCAAAACACAAAAAACTCCAACCAGAGATTGACTGGGAGGGCGTTTACCAGATATGTCACCTCCGAAGAGAGTGAGATCCGGAGGCTATCTGGCCCTTCCCAGGCTCTGTCTAAGAGTATGAGACACACAACGAACAGAGGGTGATTCAAGAAGGGGATGAATTTCTTCCATTCTAACCAGAGATTTGTGGGTTTGAATGCCTAGGGATGTTCAAAGTGTAATGCACTCAAATTTTCCCAGCGGAGTCACCATTATTTTGGGGTTCCCATGTTTTGACCAGATTGGTAAGACCAAAAGATGAGACAACATCAAAACCACTTTTGGGCCCTAGGATCTAGCCCTCCTGGAACCGGAGAGGGATCTCTCCAATAAAGCAAAGAATGGTATATCTTTGAAGCTCAAAATGAGATGTTAGGCTAGTTATGAAGCACAGAGGAGGGTTTTAAATGATTTTTTTGGTTGGTTGCTGGGTTGGTTATGGGATCATGAACTGAGAAAGTAATGTGAAGAAAGGAACAGAATAGAACATTGTTTCAACAAAGAGGATAGGTCAAGAAAGTGCCATCCATTGGGCTATGGAGTCATGAAAGGAAATTACTTGCATCCACTAGCCAAGGCTCCCAAAGGGCAAGTCATCTACACTAAAGGATCTTTTTAGATAGATGATGGGATGGAACATTAAGGGGAGAAGGTGAAAGAAGGACAACAACCCATTTTCTGTCTATAGATCAGGTCAGAGGTCATTTAACTCCAGACCTGCTTGGACATACTCAAAGGAAGATCTCAAAGAAGGACAAAGGGGCTGCTTATAGATCGGACCAGAGGTCATTTAACTCCAGGTCTGCTTTAGCAACTCCAAGGGAAAAAAAAAGATAAGATTAACAAATGGATCTTAGAAAGGCCATCTAGTTGCGCAAGGATCCTACTGGACAGGGCTAACTCTAATCCCCAGTGTTCCCAAACCTTCCAGCTTAAACCTCAACAAGAACATCTAAGAACTGATCCATCCAATTCATACATCAGAGAGCAGGCAATGACATCCACTACACTGGTTAAATTGACTGAAAGCAATCCTTAGATAACACATTTTAGAAGAGAAACATTAAAAGTAGAGAGAGCAGGAACATAGGGAACCTATCAAGGGTGAGTCCTATGTTACACTTTTGTTGCCTACCAGAAGAACATGAAACAATATGAAAATGTAAATAATAGAGTTAAGAAAGACATCACCAATAGTAATAGACCAAGGTCCTGTGAAATGTGCTTTGGTTAATTGATGCAAAACCAGTCATGTACAATAATCTCAATGGCTAATACAATCCAAAATTTCTCCTCCCAGCCTATTACATACCATTACTCTGCTATTCCCTCCCAAGACTATTCTAATAGTCAAGCTAAATCCCTCTAACAGCAACAACCCAACAACTGAACAACAACCTTTACAATGTGTTCTTCTGGATTCTTATAGGAAAAACAGAGCAGAAGAGGTAGGTGAAAAATTAAATGAAGAATTAATGCTCAGAAGAGGAGGAAGGCCGCAACCCATTCTGCTTTAAATCTGTGCAATTACTTCTAGTACTCTAGCTGCAGAACTACTGCCATTCTCTGTTGACTGGACAAAATAGAGAAATAATGATGCTAGGGTATCCATATTGTGTAACAAATGCTCCCTGATGGTGTAGGACTGCTGAAAGGTCGTAGATCTTCATTCGGGCACAATGGAGACTGAAACAATGATGTGTACCATGTCCTTTCATGGAAGAATGCTCTGCTGATACGAAACCCCTGATAATATTATATCTCTGTCCATTAGACCGTCTGAGCGATCCATAGGGTCTTCAACTGCGTAATTTTCCTGCTAAAAATCCCTGCAGAAGCTTATGAGTCTTCCATTTCTTGCCTCGACCTCTCTGCTGACCTTGTCTATGAAGTTCGAGCTTCAATGGTGCCGAGGGGTTGGTAGAGTTTTAAAATCTGTCCTTTGATGAATTAATGGTGCAAGCAACACTCCAGACGCTTCCTGTAACATTAAGCTCTGAATATAACATCTGCACCTGGTCTTCATTGATCCCTTTGTCACTGTGACAGAGATCGCGCATCATGACGGTCATTTACTGTTGAAAACCCTGCAACAACACAATATCTATGAAGAAAACAATGGATGGGCAATGGATGATGTGGACGGATGGAGGAGATGGCCATGCAGGAGTGATGGAGGTGAAACTTACAGAGGAAACGGTGAGAATCGCCTTGGCGGGGGTTGACAGTCTGCAGAGCGAATATACGTGGAAAAGAAACGAAAACACATTAAAAAACACGAAACGAACTGATTATACGTAATGGAAAGGGCGCATGTACGAAGGGTGCATGTGGGGTGACGTGGCGTACGGTGAAGACATGTGGATGGATGGTGTGGAGGTCGGGGTGACGGTGGAATGGTCAATAGCGGGCAGACAGATCTGGACCGTTGATCGTGGCGGAGATCAACGGCGGAGGACGACGGAAGGTGGGCTATGGCATGAGATATTGCGCATGAAACTTCATTAGACTTCATGTATCTTGAGCAGGCGATGGCCGTTGGATGGCCCGTCCCAGATCGGACAGTTGACGATCATTTCGCTGGGCACCCAAGTCCGACAGATAATGCGTGGGGGATGGAGTTAACGGGCGGGAACAATGGTTTCAAAATTGTACATGAGGACAGGTGGTGACAGGTGAGTGGAATCACTAGCCTCTGGGGAAAAACCACCAAGCGTGCAAGGGTGGTGCGGAATAAATCGGTGGTTTATGAACAGTGCAGCGGGGACCACACGGTGGATGGGCTCCGCTCCGTCGATCTGTCGGGCGAATGGACGGCGAAGATGCGATCTAGGATTTGAACGTGGAAAATAGCAGAGGCAGCGGGGTCAACGAGGATCGTCCGATCAATCAAGATTAACGGTTAGGAACGCCCCCAAAATGAATGGACCGTGAGCCATTGATCTGTGGGATAAAAATGGACGGTGGGGATGGACTGCGGGGGGCCAAGGTGTACGGGCACGGGAATTTTGGAGTGACCCCCTGTAGTGAATAACAACTGTTGATTTGAGTTGTCCCATATCCCGAGGAGTCAACTGCGGGGGCTCCATGGTTTGAATCTATGGACAGAGAAAAACCCCCGCAGGGAAAAATCCTTAGTCACGGCGTCGGGTCACATACAGAGAAAAAGGAGCGCGGGGCTATGGCCAAAGGGGCTAGGGCCCGAAATATGATTTTTGCACATTTTAAAGCATTTTTAGGCCCAAGGAAAGGAACGATAGGGACGCGAGGTGGAGAATTAGGGAAATAAAGGGTGATGGGGGGGTTGAAGGGGATTTTGGAGAATTTAAGAGGGTGATGGTGGGGATAAAAGGAAGAAAATGGATTTTGACAAAGGAAAGGGGAGGGTAAAATGAGGGTATTTGCAGGGTTACAAGGGCTAAATGAAGGCTTTGATCTAGGGAAATAGCAGAGGGGATTTGTATAAGGTAAAGCACATAGAGACCTCAAGGATGATGTGTCTTCAAGGGATATGCATTCCTTGAAGGTCTCCAAAATGACATAGTCCCCCCCCCCAGCTTGCTTGTCAAGAATTTCATAAGGGGGGAGGCTAACAGTAGGCTCCAAAATAATATATTTTCTTGATGGATTTCAAGGTATAATCAGGTGCTAGTACATCCAGATGATCAACACAAAATCGCCTTCACTACACCTTGGGGCACCTTCATGTATGTCAAAATAAATTTTGGGTTAATGAATGTTGGGGCCAGTTTTCAAAGAGCCATGGAAATTGATTTTTCCAAAGAAATAGGTTACTTCATTGTGATATATCTTGATGACATAATTGTCTATTCAAAACCGATGAAGAACACCTAGATCACTTAAGAAAGGTCTTTGAAAAATGTAGAAAGTATGGTATATATTTAAATCCTAAGAAAACTTTGTTTGATCTTCAAGAAGAAAAAATTTTAGGCCATATCATATCTGAAGAAGGGATTAAGATAGACCCAAATAGGATTGAGGGAATATTGAAGATCAACCACCCAATAAATATCAAAGAACTACAATCTTTCATCGAAAAGATCGATTTCCTAAGAAGGTTCATACCAAACCTTGCAGAAATCCTTACAAACATGTTGAAAAGAGAGATAGGAGTCAAATGGATCACAGAAGCAAAGAAATCCTTTGAACTGGTAAAAAAAGCACTTACCCAAACACCAGTCCTCATCAGCCCTGACTTTACTAAGGACTTCTTCATCTTCTCATTTGCATCAGAACACACAATTGTTGCAGTATTACTACAAAATAACATAATGGGACAAGAAAAACCAATATATCTCTTCAGCAAGGCGCTAAGAGATGCACCTATGAAATATAACATTATAGAAAAACAAGCTTTTTCCTTAATCAAAGCATTAAAAGATTTCAGAGTTTACATCTTGCATTAAGATGTCATTGTTTTTCTTCCTCATGCAGTTGTTAAGGACATACTAACACAGGATCCTGATGGTAAAAGAGGTAAGTGGATTGCTGTCATCTTAGAGTATGATCTAGAAATCAAGCCCACCAAGCTAATCAAAGGGTAAATATTGGCCAAACTGATGGCTGAAGCAAACTTTCAAGCACTGGACATAAACATGATACATTCCTTGGATCAACAAGAGGAGCTAGTGACTCCACCTGTTGAAGAAGAATTTTTGAACTCACTCTGGTATGCTGATATATTATATGTGCTTTTTAATCTAAACTCCCCTCCTAGTTTTTCCAAAATAAAGGCCAGATTATTGAAACTAAAAGCTATAAATTTTTTCATTCTAAATAAAGCTTTATATTGGAAAAATTCTATTGGTATCCTGCTTAAACGTTTACTTGAAGAATATGCAGATAGAATCATGCATGAGTTTCACGAAGGAGAATGTGGAGGTCATATATATTGGAAAACCATTGCCAACAAAATCCTTAGAGCCGGTTTTTATTGGCCCACTCTTTTCCCTAATATCCACAAACTAGTAGTGACTTTCCATAGATGCCAAATCTTTGAGGGAAAGAGAAAAATACTACTTTTGTATTTATAGCCTATTTTTGTTGAAACCCCTTTTCAGTAATGGGGTTTAGATTTCATTGGAGAACTCCATCCTACCTCCTCTACCCAACACAAATGGATCCTCACTAGAACTGACTATTTCACCAAATGGATAGAAGCCATCCCTTCAAGGATTTCCACTGACTCGATAATCATCAAATTCCTTGAAACCAATATTCTTTCTATATTTGGTTGTCCAAGAAAAATCATCACTGATAATGTGGTTGCATTTAAATCCAAGAGAATGGTGGACCTTTTCCACAAGTATCACATTACAGTAGGGAATTCTACAGCTTATTACCCTCAAGGTAATGGGTTGGTTGAGTCCTCTAACAAAATTTTGATAAATATCATCAAGAAATTGTTGGAAGAGAAAAAAAGTCATGGCACAACAAATTAGTGCATGCACTATGGGCAGACAGACTAACAAACAAAAAATCAATTAACATGTTTCCCTATCAACTAGTGTATGGCATGGATGCAGTTTTTCCAACATCCTTGGGAGTCCCAATGATGAAGCTTATTCAAGAGGTATAGTCGAAGGAGAATGATATACAAAGGAGGCTGAACCAAACAATTCAATTGTAGCAATAAAGGGAAGAAATATACAACATAACAGAAGCAGTACAAGAGAATACAAAGAAAATATTTGATAAGAGGACTAAAGCCAATGATTTCCATATTGGAGAGAAAGTTCTGAAATGGGATTCAAGAAGAGAAGACAAAGGCAAGCATGGGAAATTTTAAAATCTCTGGAAAGGTCCATACATCATCCATTCAACAAGAGGTAATGATGCATTCTTTCTACAAGAAATAGATGAAACAAAATTATATGGAGGTCCTGTCAATGGCAGGATGCTCAAGCATTATTTTTGTTGAAAATCTCAGTTTGAAGCTTTAATCATTGTATATTAACATTGCTTGAACAAAAGATCAGAAAGATAAACACAAAAAAAAGAAAAAAGAAAAGAGGGCATATAAAAGTAAAGGTAAAGCCCCATAACAAAAAAGAATATTTTCGAAAGTGTGCAAGTCCAAATGCCACTACTTTTTGATGAAAAATTGTTTAGTCATACATCTTAATCATGGTTGAACAAATTTAAATTGGTTACTGATAAGTTAGAAATGAATATTTTCCAAACTATCTAAACTTAGCTTATTAATAGACTAGGTTAGGAAAATATATTGGTTCTCAAAGCTCGAAACTGAACCAAAGAGAAAAGAGAGGGATGAATAAAAAATTCTAAATTATAGCCCTCAATTTGTTTACTTTGTGCAAAAATAAAATCCGTGTGTAGCTTGTCCAAAATGCCACAGCTCATGACAGATCAAATTGCATAACCTTGTTTTGGTCATGTTTTAAATTTTATGTTGATAGATTAGTGTTGAGGAGGTAAATCCCCTCTGCGGACAGAGGCAATCCCTACTAGCCTAGATCGGGTCTAGCAACAATCAAACATGCTACAGTGCAGGTTCCTAATTGTAAACAAACTGACTTGCAAGGAAGGCTTACCTGGAATCCAATGCTATCGTATGTAGAAGAGGTGGTGCTCTCGTTCCTTTGCCCTGGCAGATCACAATCCTCACGATCTTTGTGGTCGGACACCTGCACATGCAAGAAAAAACACAAACGCAAGCATAAAATCTAGTGCATACAACTATATATCAGTCGAAGAGGATATAACTCATGAACATGATCAAGAACAAGAGTGGAACCATAACCGATAGTCGCTTATCATTAAAGAGTTAAAAGAAGAATACAACCATAGCTTCGATGCAGCATTCTCCTTTAGCGGGTCGTCAGCACAACATGTCTCAGAAAATCCTGTCAGGGATAGGACAAGCCTCTCTCTCCGGATACTTGGCAATAGTCTCCTTGCTTGGATTTGGCCTTAGGGAATCAAGAAGGCTTTTGCAGCATGAAAGCTCTTGGGAACTTGGAAATTCTGCCACTCTTTGGAACTAGCTTGCAAATGGAAATGGGCAAGATTTTATAGAAGGAGGAAGGGGAGTTGGGATCCCTATAGTTATGGGATTGGCCCTATCATCAAAGAAGCTTCCATGAGAGGTGGCAAACCACTTCCTCTCCATGGAAATCCATAGCCAAACCTCCCAACTCAAGATAGAATCAGCCCAGTAATTTGTTAGGATGAAACTTCTACCTTTTATTTTTAAAAAACACCTCTTAATATGGTTGGCGCGAGTACGGATTTATGACAGAGTGCCAATTGGCGCGCCCTCTTTGGAGGATTTCCCTCTTGGCGCGAGGGCTGAAATATGGAACCACGCCAATGGAAAAAGAGCTATTTTTAGGGTTTTTTGCAGGGAGATGTCTTTAGGGCAATTAAAGCTCATCTTCGGAGGGATGCAATGAAAGTATTTTCAAGCCTTAACTCTGCCCATAGGTCACAGAATGAGCCCTCCAATGTGCGGGATGGGGATTGTAGGGACGGTGACAAATTGTTGTGTAACAGATGCCCCCTAAATCATGAGGCCCGAAAGAGAGAGAGAGGGGTGAAATGCTTTACGAGAACATGTCGACTGAAAACACCGCCATCGAAAAACCTGCGGAGAGAAATACAACTGATGTCTCATATACATGATATATATGCGTGGTATGGGCGCAGCCATCCATAACAAAGTGTACAATAATCTAGATCCAAGACATGGACGCAGCCATCCAATGAAGATCGATAAATAGACTCAGGTATGGTCGCAGCCATCCAATCAGTGGGTCATGTAAATAATCATAATAATCCACAATGTCGCAGCCTGGATTACAACAGACACAATCCAGGGTCTTGCGCTCCATCTCGACCCGAACAAAGTACAAGTTCAAGCATGCGAATAAGTGAGCTGAAGTCGAACATGCAAGAACATCGTCTGATTACTAGCCAATGATGAAAGTTGTTAACAGACGTGAGAGGAACCACCAATAATGAAAATGGCCCTCAAGGTACTATAGGTACAATCTACGGCGTTTGAATCAATGAGTTGGTTTCGAACACCCATAGAATCACTCGATCGGAGGCCAATGATGAAAACCTCACGTCGAATGCGACGAACCTGCCATTGAGGCATGCAGGCTCCAAGGTACCAGAAGGGAGTCTCTAGATCAGCTTCCTGGATAATAAGTTGAAGTCGACATGAAGTGACCTTCATCGAAGGTGGGCCATAGTGTTTCCCACATCATCGACACGAGACAGAGGAACAGAATGTTTTTGTGAATCAGGATCAGATGAGAATCAAAGGAAGGTTGGTACTTGCAGAGGTCAACTTCTCTTGAACATATTGGCGGAACGACATTGGATTTGGCAGTATTTGACATCAAAAGATCAGAGGTCATAGTGACGAGGAAAAGAGCAGATGAGAGGTCAAAAGGGATCACCCAAACCCACGGAGGCAAGTGAAAAACGAGATGAGATGTCCCCAACCCGACACGACTGCAGACAAGTGCCATGTTCAAGAGCGACATACTGCCGACAAGACAATGATGTTGGTTCCATTTTTCCCCACCATGCTTGGCGAGTACCTCTTTATTTTGACACAAGCTTGAAGAGGATACCATATTCTTGTCATATAAATTTGTCCTTCAGACGAATCCATCCTAGTACGTTTAACGAGCCCTAGGAAGGAGGAACTTGAATATCGCCATGATTGACAATTTCCGATGTCATTTAGGTTTAACGAGTTTGAAAAAGGAAGAACTCAACGTATTTTCATGTTTAGAGAGTTTGAAAAGATAGCAAAAAAGTAAACTCCAACGGTCCTTTTTCGTAAATAGTTCCTCAGATCCGAAAAGGTAGAAAACTATGTCTGAGAAAACCTCCTAGTCGCGATAGGCTAGGGTATTCCTTTTTCATAAGTAATCTATCCCAGCCCGAAAAAGGGGTAAACGTATACTGGGTAGATGTTGTTTCACAGCTACTTTAACGAGATCAAAACGACAAGCGACTCAGAGATATTTTCATGTTTAGGGAGTCAGAAAAGAGCTGAAAGTTGACTCCTCCTGGAGGAACGAGTGGTATGAAGGGTAGCAACTGGTTCCGGTAATGGTGGAACTGCTCAAAACAAGATAAAGGTCAAGAGGCTGGCTAAAAAAACCACTCATGGCAGTGGTTCCTCAAGAACGGGTAAAAAAACCAAGTGAAGGCATATGATCGGCCAGGCAGATAGTGACGATGGAGTGAGAAAACCAAGGCTCATCTGGCAAAAACAGGCTGATAAAATGACCATCACAAGAGGTAAAATGGGAAAGGTTTCATTTTTACAGAATCTTGAAATCAGGAAACTCTGCTTGAAGAAGTAATCATACCCCCAGCATGGTGACTCAATTCGAGGTACATGCCCCCCCAAGCTTCAATCCATATGAAAAGCAGATGGAGTGAAGGTTCAAATTACGAGATCAAGAGAAAGACTCGATTGGGATTTTACGAGAACTTATCAAAGACTCGAATTGAACAGGAACATGTTTCATTATTTTAACGAGGTTGACACATTAAAAGAACTATCCTCAAGACACCTTGTTTCATGGTTTAAGGAGCTTGACACAAGACAAGGAACTCTTCTCCAAGAACCTAGTTTCATTTTTTAACAAGCTTGACACAAGAAAAAGAACTCTACTCCGACAACCTTGTTTCATTTTTTAAGGAGCTTGACACAAGAAAATGAACTGTGCTCCGACCGACTTCATCATAATGAACAAGAAGTCATGGCTTCCAAGAGTTCCACTCCTGATGGAAGGAAAACATCCTGGAAGTTAGAACCCAATGTCCCCAACACCTGATGCACGATGGCATCATCACTGAGCACATGCATGGGGTAGGTAGCCACATAGTTGACCTGTGGTGGGGCAGATACAACGGGTGGATAAAAACCAGGAAGGGATGATGGCGGGCCAGCTGCCATATCAGGACCAAAGAACGAAAGTTGATCAATGGTCACGATCCGTCCTTCATGTGGAAAACAGGCCACACGAAAAAGGGAGGAGATGAGCGCTCCCATGGCATAGGTCTAATCGCACCCCAAGAGAAGATTGAAATCCAAGCGGACTGGAATGACCATCACGTCCATATGGATAGTTTTACCTCCCAAAGTAACAGGTAACCTTGGAAGGATCCCTAACGGTTGACTCGTTCTTCTGTTAAATGCCAATATATTTTGCGTAACAGGCGCAAGCGGCGGTGATCCAAAATCTTGCCAAGTAGTCGAGGATAGAATACTAACAGACGTGCCTTCATCTATAATGGTGCTGGGTACAACCAGACAAAAAGCTTGTACTGTTATCTCGAAAGGCACATAAGACGGAAGGCGAAATCCTGTGAATTGACTCCAATCAAAGGAAGTGACCAAACTACTTGGAGGGGCTACCATCGAACTGAGATGGTCTTCCCCTGGTGTTACGAAAGAAGAAGGAGCATCCTCTACGACATCCATCTCGAAGGTTGGAGGGGTATCCTCCGGAACCTCCATCACGGGAGGTGGAGAAGCAGCTTCTTGAGATATAGGGATAGGAGAATTTTTCTCCAAGTCCGAAGAATCTGAAGAAACAAGAAGAACCTGAGGGATGTGAGATCCACTCTCAACGGAAAAGGCCTGGTGCACCGTAGATGAGGCCAGCTCAACTGATCCCACGACCAATGGTTGGTCAGGGATGGATTCCTGAATTTGAATTTCCGAGGGAGCGGGATCAACCAAGGATGACTCTTGACCAATCGTAGGATCAGCTGGTGGAGGACTCAAAGAAATCTGTTTGTAACCAGCCGGAAGCATGGCGCAGAAACAGCTGAGTTGTCCAAAACTCATTTGGCTTCATCCATATATGGAAAAAGGTGAATGGTGTTGTGCCCTTCACACAACTTACAGGGATTGGTAATCTTACCCTACTTCTTAGGAGTTTTACCAGCACCAGTTGAAGACGTGCCCCCAACCTAACTCCCAGAAGCCAAAGGAAATGGCGGGCGATCGTTGGACCATACTTCGAGCACCTTGGGAATGCCAGGACAGTCTTGAAGAAGATGGTCTCACATGCACAACATGCAAGGGAACTTGACTTTCCGTGGAGGGTTGGAAGGTTTATCAATAGGAGACTTCTTAGGCATAATAGCCGCAGAGCTAGCCTCTCCTTTATCTAACTTCTTCTTATTTGTCTTCTTCTTCTTCTTCTTCGCCACCTGGTTACTCGAATCCAGACTTTCACCAGGAAAAGTAGAAGAGGAAGACGCAGAAAGAGGCAAAGAAGGGGAGAGGTCCACCTTAGAATCAACATGATGTTGTTCAGGAAGAGGAACTGATTGAACAGCAGCCGAGACATTCGGGACCACAGAGGTTGAAAACAACCAAACAAGCAACCCAACAGTTAACCTAGGAAGGGACAACGTTGCCATATAAGGAGTGCCAACATTTCCAAAAGGGGGAAAAGGACTAGGATTCCCATTGGAAGGGATTCCTTGGTTGGTGAACTCCGAAAAAGTTGCCATCAGAAACAATCTTCAGAACAACACCCTAAGGAAACTAACTTTAACCAGGAATATTTCATGGGCAGTTGATTTTTAAAACATTGAAACAAAACTCTACCGTTTCATATTTTAAGAGTCGAGAAACGAGTAAAAGGTGACTCTATCTCTTTCAGTTTTGAAAACAAGCGTGAAAGGACAAGCGCTTGATGACCTTTTCAAATTTAGGGAGTCAGAAAAGATCAAATGACTGCTCAGGAATGCTAGGCAAAAAGGGTGCACCAAATAACCGTGAACTGCAATATACACCTTTGTTTCAATAATGAAAGAGAAATCAACCAAGGACTTAACGTACGTGCAGGAAATCTCCCCGAATGCTGTGTTCGATGTATCACGGGTATAGGGCGGCAGACTCGGCTTCCTATGGATAAAGGATAGAAACCTAGTAGGGTCTCCCTTTATATACGCGACGGTACGGGGAGCATAAGTCTGTACTAGTGTTGTCTAAAGCCAAGATGCGAACGACAGCTACTAGGTTTAACGAGGTCGGAACATGTCTCTAGCCTAGACCTCTGAATATTTCGTTAATGTTTCAATGCTTCCTTAGGTAAATTGAGTAAATTTTATGGTTGATCTTCAATTATGTTTTAGTTTCAAGGCCCTACCGTATGTCATATGACAATCTCCTATATGCAGCTATATGAGAAAAGAAAACTTTTCAATTCGATGAATGCTATCTAGTTAAGGGAAGAGCTTCAAACAATGATGCAACAAACAACAACACTGAAAATGAAACTTTTCCAAACTAGATGACTTTCACTATCCAAAAGCAATTTCAAACATTCAACGATGCGAATAATGCAATGTAACCTATGCAAAATCCTCTTTTTCGAAAACTATGCAATTGTAATCTATGCACAATTTCCTTTTTCCTTTTCAAATGATAAGAATGCACTCAATGCATTTTTCGATGAAATGAGAATCTACTTAATGCATGATTTTAATAAAAGAGAATGCAATCAAAGCGATTTCTAGTTTTCAATCATTAAACAATGTGATCTAAGTTCAATGATAAATATCAAAATACTTTTCAATGCAATGTGATCTAATGCATTTTAACAAAAATAACACTTTGAGACGAAAACTAAATAAACGCAAATCTTCTTAATGAAGGATGAACGCAAAAGAGATGTAAACAAACACTAAGAATGCAATCGTTGTTTCAAACACTTTGTCACGAAATCCCTCAAAAGGCGACAAGACATATGAGGTCAACACAAAGAGGACTTCCAAAGCAAGAGATCAAAACAAGGCATTCATTCCCTTTTACATCAAACAATCATGGAAAGAAGACATTCCAACCAATGAGCAATGTAATCTATGCTCATACAGTGAAAAGACTGGAAGGGAAAGACACACTGGTGAAGGAGTTAGGGAAAAAGTCTCAATTTTCATACATCCTGAAATTGGCTTGACTTGTACATTGACAAGTAGTGCCAACTGGTGCGACTTGCTCACTGACAACTAGCGCCAATGGCCAATTGGCGCGGGTTGCTAACTAACAACAAGCGCCAACACCTGAAAATGAAAAAACAAAGAATTTCTCCCAACCAAAACCAGACTCACCACTTCAAGTAGAATCCAAAACAAAGCCAGAAGCAAAGTACTGACCAAAAGAAGTTTCCGAACAAGGGTAAACCCTAGCACCTACAGGAAATGGTGCAACTGTCTGGCTATAATCCGCGCCAGATAGGGAATGGCGCGAGTGATGAATTGGCAAACTGCGTCAACTGGCGTGACTGTCAGGGCTAAAATCCAGCCAATCAAGCCAACTATGAAAAGGTGAAAATTTGGAAAAGAAGAGGTCAGATCTAATCCTCTGGGGCTGAACCAAAAGCCAAACACAAAAGAGCCAACCCAAAAAAACAATCAAGTAAGGAGAATCAAGAATCAACTGAAAAGACAAGACAATGCTCAAAGTTGTTCACTCCGTAAACTAAACCAAAGATTGACTGAAGCAACGTTGATCTACTCGAAGGCTATCTGGCTATCTGGCTGCACTTTGGGCTCCATCTATTGCTTACAAATCAAAGAACAAGCTGAGTCCCTAGCGGAGTCGCCAAATTGTTGAGGAGGTAAATCCCCTCTACGGACAGAGGTGATCCCTACTAGCCCAGATCGGGTCTAGCAACAATCAAACATGCTACAGTGCAGGTTCCTAATTGTAAATAAACCGACTTGTGATTAAGGCTTACCTGGAATCCAACGCTATCATCTGTAGAAGAGGTGGTGCTCTCGTTCCTTTGCCCTGGCAGATCACAATCCTCATGATCTCCGTGGTCGGACACCTGCACATGCAAGAAAAAACACAAACACAAGCATAAAATCCAGTGCATACAACTATATATCAGTCGAAGAGGATATAACTCATGAACATGATCAAGAACAAGACTGGAACCATAACCGATAGTCGCTTATCATTAAAGAGTTAAAAGAAGAATACAACCATAGCTTCGACGCAACATTCTCCTTTAGCGGGTCGTTAGCACAACATGTCTCGGAAAAGCCTATCAGGGATGGGACAAGCCTCTCTCTCCGGATACTTGGCAATAGTCTCCTTGCTTGGATTTGGCCTTAGGGAATCAAGAAGGCTTTTGCAGCACGAAAGCTCTTGGGAACTTAGAAATTCTGCCAGTCTTTGGAACTAGCTTGCAAATGGAAATGGGCAAGCTTTTATAGAAGGAGGAAGGGGATTTGGGATCCCTATAACTATGGGATTGGCCCTATCATCAAGGAAGCTTCCATGAGAGGTGGAAAACCACTTCCTCTCCATGGAAATCCGTAGCCAAACCTCCCAACTCAAGATAGAAATCAACGCAGTAATTTGTTAGGATGAAACTTCCGCCTTTTTTTTTTAAAAACACCTCTTAATATGGTTGGCGTGGGTAGACTCTATGACAGAGCGCCAATTGGCACGCCCTCTTTGGAGGATTTCCCTCTTGGCACGAGGGCTGAACTGTGGAACCACGCCAATGGAAAAAGAGCTACTTTTAGGGTTTTTTGCAGGGAGATGTCTTTAGGGAAATTAAAGCTCATCTTCAGAGGGATGCAATGAAATTATTTTCAAGCCTTAACTCTGCCCACAGGTCATGGAATGAGCCCTCCAATGTGCGGGATGGGGATTGTAGGGATAGTGAGAAATTGTTGTGTAACAATTAGAGAATGAAAATCTATCAAGATGTTTAATATTGATGGATAAGTAGATTAGGTATAGAATAAAAGATCTCATCAGTCTAATCTGAGCCTTTGGATGATATAAGGGTAGAAGTAGATAGTTTCTACTTTCAAAAGAAAAATAATGTCAAGGGTTTTCCAGTCCAAATTTACCTAAATGAAGAAAAAATGTTAGGAAAAGTATGATGGGAAGGTAGAGTTGATGTTGAAGCAGTCATTTTTTTTTCATATTTTAAAAGATCACAGCTTCCAAGAATAGCAGCAAATCAACAATTGAAGAAAGAGGAATCTGCCAAGTACAAGTGAGGCACTGATCTACAAATTCCAGAGATCTAAACTCTAAGGCTCTTGACACCTCCTAAATGAGCTTCCCTCCCCAAGTTTAGCCACTCTTAGTCATCAATATTTTTTACTATCTTTGGATGATTATAGAATGGTTATAGTTTTCTGAAAACAATATTCCTTGAATATCTCGAGTTTCAGAAATCTCACTGCCTTAATTATCTTCATAAACTCTTTTTTCGTATCTATCAGTTTTCCATATCAAAGTCACCTTGTTTCTCTTAAAAGACTCATTATGAGTTTATACCTATCATTTTCATCCTTCTTTCCTACCTAAAACCACATTTCCACATTGTCCCCTATCAATAAACTCCATCCTCCCCCTAAGATTTATTGTTTTTGACTCATTCCCATGTCCCCTTGAGCATAACAGTGCTTTTTGAAATGTTCTTTTCACTTGATTTTTTTTAAGTCAAATTTCATTAAAAATTAGGTAAAAAATAACTTCCATTAGGTCATTAGGGTTTTGTATTTTTTAAGGTCATCCTTTCATTCCGATGAGGTCAACACACATATGAGAAGGATTTATTATGACAAGCATTCTTCTAGCTCTCTAAAATACTTGGATGTTTTAGGCACTTCTTTTCCTTTGCTAGGATCTGGCTCAGATATAATAGAATGTCAAGACATGGTTATTCAAGAAAGATCTCAAATTTCCAAGGAGGATTATCTTCTCAGTTCAGAACCTGCAAGTGAGAAAAATGGGACAAATTTTGGCAGTTCTGTAGAGGTGTTGGAATATTTATCAGCTAAAAGTACCGATGATGTAGATTGTCTACTCCTAAATGAAAAAAATTTACAACAAGGGAAAGGGGAAAAACTTGGTCTTGTAGATGACGAGGGCTATAAACTTAATAGTCCATTTGAGTGCCAAAGTAGTGATTACTTGTAGGAAAATAACATGGAGGAAGCACACAAGGCCAAACATGAAGAAAATATATCAGAAAATATTGATGGAATATGGAAAAAGGGTAAGGTGAATTGGACAAAAAAGAATGAACCTGAAAGGGCTATAGAGAAATTAGAAGACAACTGTAATGTTCCTTTTTCAGAAACATTGTCAATCGACAAAGCAAATCTATTCCAGAGATGGAATATAGAGGCATTTACTAGATATGTCAACTTCAAACAAAGGATGAGCTCTAGAGGCGACTTGGCCCACTAGCAGACTCTGTATATAGAGTGATTGTCAAGGGACAATATCCCCAAGAGGGAAAAACATCAAGATTGAGAATCTCTTAAGATAACCCCAACATTGCAGCTACAAAAATAAAAAATACATCAAATGGAAAATAGTAGTGATTCATATACACATGAAATGCTGGAGAAACCAATGGCCATCATATTATGACATAGCAGCAAATGAGAATACAAATCCTTGAGGAATTGATCACTCAAGCAAAGCACTAGAAGCCTCAAGAAACCTGCACATGAAAATATGAAACATATTGTTGCAATATAAATAAAGCCCTAGGCCATGAATGCACAGTTATATGAGGAAATGCTACATATATTATGGAAATAAAAATATATAACAATGATAGGCTCAAATAAGAAGGGGAAGAAAGATATCAACCCCTGAAAATACAATACAACAATCCTTTAAGAGGATTAGTTGAAATCTATACAAAAATGTTGAATATACAAAATGTCGGAGTTGCAGTAGCTGTTGTAACTCAAGAGCTGGAAATGGATGGAGAAGGCTGAAATAGCTGCTACAGATGATGAACCCTTCTCCAAAGAAAATCTGAAGTGAAAGGTTGATCCTTTCACCCAAGACTTCCCCTCCAAGTGACTGTCAATCCCTCACAACAAATAGCCACCAAGTAGAATGATATATAAGAGAGGGACTGCACTGCCAGTGATGGAATTTGGTTGGCTTGATGCCAAAGATGGTGGGATATGATCAAGAACCAGCTTTTCTGATCTCCCAATGGATGGAACCTCTCTCCAATGAAAAACTAGCTCTGGATGGTCTGTGGAAACCTCCCCCACAACACCCAGCAACACTGCACAATATCTGTTGTAGAAACTGCGTTGATGTAGATGGCTGAAGCTATGGCCTAAATGCATAAATATGGGTAATGGAGTGAAATCCTTCATGATCTCCTCAAGAAGGAGAGGAATTCCTAAACAGGACTCCCTCCTGCCCGAAGGCACTACAGCTCTGCTGAACAGCAAGAGGCAACAACAAGTCTCTAAGACTCAATTGTAAAATGATCAAAGATAATCTCAATGGCTGCCTTGCTCCTCTTTTAAACAATTGAGCCTTCCCTCCATGGGCCCTACTTTGAATTATGGTTTCGTTCCTCTAGAAGCTTCCCTCCTACATTTTCCCACTTAGTGCTTTCCAACTCATGCCAACGCAGTTTGACTTGGTCAACCTTGGCCAAACCTTTATGAAAAAACCTCCTTTCACACATGGAGGTGAGAAATTCAGCTCCAACATGATCCTCTTTCACACTTAGAGGATTTTTATTCTCTAATCATGCAAATAATGGATCCCCTACCCATTTTATTCATCTCCTTAACAAAATTTAATGTTCCATAAAATTTGGAACATTACAGTCCTCCCCTCTCAAAATATTGCTTGCCCTCAATAAATTGCAAGGATGAACTGAGTTTCTTTCTGCCTTTCCTCCTGTAGCATCCTTATGTGATGATCTCCTCAAGAAAAGGACGTCATATCAGCAATCAAGTCTCCAAACTGTCCCTCCAACATATGCAATCTAGCCTTTGGGCGAACATTCCGAAATAGCTATCATGTAGAAATAACTATCCATGAAGGAAACAAGAGTTGTCTAAGGGCCTCCTTGAGGCATAAGGTCTGATATATAATGAGACTTACCATTCTCATATGAATCTCCCATCCTCAAGCCATCAATCATGAGAAAAATAATAAGTTGCCTCCCAACAAGGCAAATCATGGAAAATCCTCTCCACCTTGAGCTCCGGAAATGAAGGTGGGCTGAAAATATGATCATGGCAAGCACTATAACTTGCCCCATGCTGTCATCTCCCCCACTTATGACAAGTGTGGAGTGTATGATGATCCTGAGCTGCAAATTTATTTCCCTCAAATGGAAAAATGAAGAGTAATCCCCCAAGAATCTCCCCTCCATCAAAGATAATCTAGCTAGCCCAAGACATGTCATCTATGATGAATAGGACAATATCACCACAGAATTCCCCAATGAAATTTTTTTTGTAGGTTATAACATGTGCAACAATATGCAAAAAATGTCTCCTAGGGTCACAATGCAACCTCATCCACTGCAGCTGTAGAAAATAACATGGAAAGTATTGCACAACAACTACCACATCTACTACTAAATAGTAAATAGATGAGTGAATCAGCAACATAAGGTCAAATACCTACCCATATACATACAATGGATGGATAACATTACCAGGCCCATGGCTTACCACGCAAGTAAGCAAATATGTGGCTGTAGCCATGCCTCCTCTCATGTTCCCCTTAGAACATGTACTATAGAAAATATGGGAGTTCTTCCTCATCAATGACACATTCATCCCATGTGTCTATCCTCTGATCATGTCCTCCATTAAGATAATAGAAATATCAGCCAAGGATACCACACTCAGCAATAAAATGAGGCAAGTACTGAAGGTTTCATTGCCCAAGGCCATATAAAAGATGGCTATCTCCATCACATAGTTTGGCCCAATTTTTCTCATGGAGCAACATGAAAATCTGCCCCTTTGAAAGGCCCTACACTACATCATAATGATAAGAGTATGTAAATCAGAAAAGGTACACACAATACTCTTACCATAGGCTGGAAGTGAGACGATAGATGGATCTATGCATGTGATCCTCCTCCCAATCGATAGCGCTGTGAGCTCATGAAAAAAGGCTCTTGCCCATGCCAACCTTTGTTTCTTGACATGCTCCTTGTCAAGAACAACTCTGGTGATGTTGTTGCAAATATGAAGCTTCTCCCAAGAGGGAAATGCCTCCAAATCAATCCCAGCTAAGGAGTGATTCCCTTTCACTATGAGAGTTCCCTCCTCTACTCCTGCAACACGATCAATCATATGAGAGCAAATATGCTTGTGCTCTCTCCCATCAATCCCAAGCAACTCAAGTGCTTGCTGCCTCCTCACGCTCACATCATATGACTCATGTGGTGAAGGTATCATGACTGATATATAGGTTATATCAGCAATATGTATCCCTTCTCCTTGCTTCCCAATGATGTAAACACCCCGCCACTTCTTCTCTTCTTTGGTACTCCTCCCATGAGGGCTACCATCCTCCCAAACCAATTCCTGCTTTTTGCACTTCATGACAGTTTGAAATGCAGCTCCTTGGAGACCCCTTAAGAAAGGCCTCTCTCCCATGACTATGTTGGATCTATGAAGATCCAAATGTGATGGAGGTGATGTCTCCTCTCCACCCATGTTCAATGGCACTGATGATTCCTCCAATGGTGTAGCAGTTGTCTCCTCCTTCGGTTCACAATTTGTTTCATGATTTTCCATGGAGGTGTCATGGTTTACTTCATCCTCAAAAAGTTCACACTCCCACCTCAAAGGCTGAATGAAACTCATCAAATATGTATGAGGCTGAGAGTTCATCTTCTCTTTGAACCCTTTGCACATCGCAGTGCAATCATGAGGCCCTAAAGTGGCCATGTGATTTGACCCTTGGACCTCTTCATATGAAATTACACCATCCTTAAGATTAATTGCTAAAGTAAAATGTGGAACTTTTCTCATACTTTGGTGGATCTTGGGACCTTCTTGTGTGGCTGCAATGGATTTTCCTCCAATGGCTTCTTCATCCATATATGTTGAAAGCTACTCCTTCAAAGCTGTAGCAGCGTTGGTACAATCCTCCTTCCATGGTGGTGTGAGCTTCTCTTCCTTTGTTCTTTCTCCATAAAAGATTTGGATCAACCTTTGAGAAAATACTGCAAAATAACTCACCCTTGAATGGACCAAGAGTTTGAACCACCAAACATAGGTTTCCTCCTTCATGTGCAGCGTTTCCATCTCCACTGATTCTTTCTCTGCCACTGGATGCAGTAATAAAAATGCCTCCATCTTCTTCTCCCAAGCTCTAGCTGAAGTAACCCCATCAAATGTAGACAATGGAAGCCTATTGCCTCTGATTTCTCCTTTTCCACAAAGCCTTCTCTCCTCCATCTGCTGAATATACTGTGGGAACACTGTAGCTCCCATGAATGCTACAGAATGGGGTTTATAGTCACCCAGGTACTTGCTTAAGATCTGAAACTCCAAGCATCTCCCATGCTGGTCTTCAAGAGAATAGGAAGTGCATGGACCTTCCTCTTCTCCCATTTTCATCTCCTCCTCCTCAGGGAGGCTCTTATTTATTTCAAAAATAGATGAGATTAGGCTCATCTTCTTCATCATTCTCCTCTAAAATCGAACTCACAGGCTATGCCAAGTTCGATGCTCTGATACGACTATAATGTTCCTTTTTCAGAAACATTGTCAATCGACAAAGCCAATCTATTCCAAATATGGACTGTAGGGGAATTTACTGGATATGTCACCTTTGAACAAAGGATGAGCTCCAGAGGCTACCTAGCCCACTAGAATACTCTGTCTATAGAGTGCTTGTCAAGGGATAATATCCCCAAGAGGGAAAAACAACAAGATTGGGAATCTCCTAAGATAACCCCAAAATTGCAGCTACATCAATAACAAATACATAAAATGGAAAATAGCAGTGATTCATATACACATGAAATTTTGGAGAAGCCAATGGCCATTATATTATGACATAGCAGCAAATGAGAATACAAATCCTTGAGGAATTGATCACTCAATAAAAGCACTAGAAGCCCCAAGAAACTTGTAAATGCAAATATGAAACATATTATTGCATAAATAAGGCCCTAGGCCATGACTGCGCAGTTATATGAGGAAAAACTGCATAAATGATGGAAATACAAATATATAACAATCATAGGCTCAAATAAGAAGGGGGAGCAAGCTCTAAACCCCTGAAAATACAATACAACAATCCTTTAAGAGGATTGGCTGAAATCTATACAAAAATGCTGAATATACAAAATGTCGAAGTTGTAGTAGCTGCTGCAACTCAAGAGATGGAAATGGATGGAGAACGTTGAAATAGATTCTATAGATGATGAACCCTTCTCCAAAGAAAATCTAAATTGAAAGGCTGATCCTTTCACCCAAGACTTCCCCTCCAAGTGACTGTCAATCCCTCACAAGAAATAGCCACCAAGTAGAACATTGTATAAGAGAGGGACTGCACTGCCAGTGATGTAATGTGGTTGGAATGATGCCAAAGATGGTGGGATATGCTCAAGAACCACCTATTCTGATCTCCAAATGGATGGAACCTCTCTCCACTAAAAAAATAGCTCTGGATGGTGTGTGGAAACATCCCCCACAACACCCAGCAACACTGCACAATATCTGTTGCAGAAACTGTGCTGATGTAGATGGCTAAAGCTATGGCCTGAATGACTGAATATGGGGAATGGAGTGCAATCCTTCATGAGCTCCTCAAGAAGGAAAGGAATTCCTAAAGAGGACTCCCTCATGCTCGAAGGCACTGCAGCTCTGCTGAATAGTAAGAGGCAGCAACAAGTCTCTAAGACTCAATTGTAAAATGATCAAAGATAATATCAATGGCTGCCTTGCTCCTCTTTTGAACAAGTGAGCCTTACCTCCATGGGTCCTACTTCTAATTATGGTTTCGTTCCTCTAGAAGCTTCCCTCCTACATTGTCCCACTTAGTGCTTTCCAACTCATACCAACGCAGTTTGACTTGGTCAACCTTGGCCAAACCTTTATGCGAAAACCTCCTTTCACACATGGAGGTATGAAATCCAGCTCCAACATGATCCTCTTTCATACTTAGAGGATTTTTATTCTCTAATCATGCAAATAATGGGCCCCCTACCCATTTTATTCATCTCCTTAACAAAAATTAATGTTCCATAAAATTTGGAACATTGCAAAAACACTAATGATTGCTATAAACAACTGCAAGCACTTAGAGATTTGGAAAAGGTGGCCAGAGAGGGTGGAAAAGATGCGTTGAATTTTATGGTGGAAACTACAGAATATTTTGAAGATGTCACTATATGTAATAATTAAGTCCCAAAGTTTTCAAAGTGAACATGTCAAGCCTTAATGAGCAAAAGAAAAGCCAACTCAATGACTTCAGCAACCTGCTAGCAAAAAGTATCAAAGGGTATCATTGAGAAAAGGAAGAAGACTTTAAAACATATGAAATTGGGTTTTTAAAATTAAATCAAATTCCACTTGTCTATAAAATTTCATCAAACACTTCAAAGGATTCATTGTTGCCTTCCAAAACATAAGAGCCATTCAACAAAGGAAAAATTTGTGAATTTTTGAGCGAATTTGGTCAAAATTCTATGGCACTACACATCCAGCACTTGGTGCTGCACATTTACCTTAGCGCTTCATGCTTGGGAGTTTGCGTTGTGCCCTTGCCCGATTTCCTCAACGCATTTTTTGAAGGTGTTGCATGGTTGGAGCTCGGCACTGCGCCCTTGGAGAGGTGCTGCGTGCCTAGCCAGAGAAGACTGTGAAGTGACCCATCAACCGAAATCACTTCAAATCGCCTTCAAATTTTCCAAAGTCCTCCAATGCATTGTTAAGTGGTAATTTCATACCATAACCCATTTTTAAGCTATTTTGGTCATCATTTAATCAATGGAAATGAAACCCTAAAAGAAACCCTAAATTTTAGCTTGAGATCACTATTTTACCCTTCTTTCATCTTCCTAAACAAAACATTAATCACAGAAAGGGTAATCGCCTTGATTTAGGGTTTAGATTCATATATTTTTCCCCTTCACTCATTCCCTTCATTTGCTAAAAATTCCATTTCATTTCCTTCCCCTCATTTCATTTCACTTCCACCCTAGGGTTTCCAAATGAGAATCTGAAGATGTTGGAGGAAGAAGACAGTAGCAGTGGTGTTGATGCACAAATGCCAAGGAGACATGATCATAAGGGAGGAAAGATAAATAGGTTTGAACCCATCAATACAAGCGAACTCATGTCCTCTCCTCTCACTATTTCTTGCTTTGAGCATGTGGGTTGCTTTGAGTTTTGTGAAAGAGTGCAGCAAGTCCAAAATCACCCGGAGTTAACAAGATTGTTCATCATCAATCTACATGATAGCCAGGAGAATCTTGTCAGGGTCAGCTTTGAGATGTCTGCCAATGCCATTGCAGCTGCTACAAGGATACCTAGTTTGGGAGAAAGGTGGTTCAAACAAGAAAACTTAGACATGAGCTATTATGAACCATACCTCAAACCTAGGTATAAATATCACAACAAGTCCATCTTCCCTTTTTCTAATATTCTTGATAGATATGCACCCATGATGAAGATAATAATGAAGTATTTCACTTCTGAGGGAAGGTTTCCCTACCTCTATTCATACCATATCCATCTTCTTATGCATTTCACTAGAGTTAGGATGCTGCATATACCATATTGTCTTTTCTGTAGCATTGACAAAATGGCCTACATTCTGCAAAAGAGAGTTTATAATCAGCAAATGCAGATACTATTTCATCATTCACTCATCAAGATGGTGGTCATGCATCAGCTACAACAAAAAAACATTCCATGGGATACATTCATTGCCAATGAGGTTTTCACTTCCGCATATGTTCATCATGATCAGGATGTTCCTTCATCATCCCATCCTCCCGAATCCATTCCTCCATCACATCTCGCTGCTCATACATCTCCACCCACTCACAACCATTCACCTCATAATTATCCTTCCTCATCACCTTTCCACCACCCTTCACCATCACATCATGATACCAGAGCCTCAAGTAGTGAAAGATATATTGGAACAGTTGGCACTAAAATGAATGATATTGAGCCATTTACTTTGACCTATTGGAAAGGCCACATGCTTGTGTTTGCTTCACTTGAGGTTTAAGGGGCCATGCCTTCTTCATCATCAAAACAGGTTGATAAGGGAAAGGAAAATGTTACAGAGCATATCCTTGTTGAGGAGGAGGATAAACATGAAACCGAGAAGGAGTTTTAGTTGATTGACCTTGATGTTGAGGATGAGGTCAGAATCACCAATATGTTGATGAAAAGCAAGGATGCTAATATTAGTGAGCTTCAAGCTAATCTTAGTAGAGCAAAGAATGAAATTAACTTTCTTGAGCTAGAGAATCAACAGTTGGAGACAAAGCAGACCATCAGTGAGGTCAGGGAAATCTGAGCTCAAAGAGAGGTGGGAAAGGCCAATGATTTTCTAGATGAGGCCATGAGTATTTTTTATGACAGTGATGATGACAAAGATTATCTTCCTAGGAAGAGACTGAAGACCATGGGGCTAAATAGGGCTTTAGCCCGAGAAAGGAAAAAAGAGGCAAAATTGGTAGAAAAACTCATTCCAAGTGAGCTATTTTCCATAGAAGGGATAGATAATCTTTGCTTGAGAGGGGAAATTTTCATTTATAGTGTCAAATAGAGAATTAAAAGAGAGATAGTGACATTCAGAGGAAGATAGCAATACATTATGCCATGAGAAACAAGATTGCACGGGCCAAGCTCAAACATGCCCATGCAAACATTCAGGCTTTGACTAAGTCAAAGGAGAAAGAGAAGCTTGATATCCTTTCTAAGGTGTGCCTCCAAGCCTCCAAACCTTGATCAGCAAGAAAAATTCTAATTTTGGCACTATTGTGCACATTTTGAATTTTTGACAGTTTGACATGCAAAAAATTGGCCAAACGTGCAGTGGCACTAGCACTGTGCTCTTTTTTGGGCCATCCAAATGGAAAAAGGTCAAAATTTTCATGTTCCTAATGAAAATTACATCAACCTCAGAAATTTTGAGGAGATTTGGAGCAAAACTGGTTCCTCAAAAAGGCCAAAATCTACCAACAAATCACCTTTCTCCCCTCTTTTTGGCACTAGCACTGCACATTTAGAAATCTTGGGAAAATAGGTTTTTGACAAGGAAGATGGCCACCATTTTATAAAGTTAAGGAATATATGGAAAATAGAATCAGATACCTTTCCAATGAGCCATCATAGACCTAATTTGGACATCAGGAAGACCTCCAAACATTGCCTGCAAGACAGACCATTTTTTCTGCCTTGGCACTGTGCGTTTGCACTGGCGTTGCCCTCCTGTACCTTGGAGCCGCGCCCTTACCAGGAGTTATTGAAAACGTTATTTAGAAGCCTTAATGTCAAACATATTCCAAAGTTATCTCAAAAGCTATTTAGGAGTTATTATTGCAATGAATAGTCTCAGATATTTTCCCCTGGCTTTGCATGGTCTCAAAGGTCAAAATGCATTAACTATGTAATAAATGACATCTCAAACTCTAGCTAGGGCTCACCTCCTCATTTTGCAGATAAATACTGCATGCATGATTCATGTTTCTTGTTGGTTGGTTGTTGAGCTGAATACCTCATAGAATTTGAGTTGTAAAGAGTTTGGCTTTGGAGCATTGTAACTGTTTTGAACTGAATATCAATGGAACAAGAACATTCACCGGATTCATGGACTTTGTTAAATGGTGATGTTATTCTAATTTTTTAATTTTTTCCTTATGTTTTCTATTTTTTATATAAATTTCTTTTGTAACAGAACATAAAATTTAGGTTAAGATATGTTGTTAGAGGCACCTTAATTATGTCTGCTTTCTGTTGTTTAAATGTTTTCCTCTGCTAGGTCTGATTGGAGAGTTGAGGAGTTCTTTCCTCTCTAGTTCCATCTAGTTTGTTTTCTTGAGATTAACTCAGGATATTCCAGCCAAATAATTTTATGGTTTTCCATGTCCTTTGGTTCTTCTTGAAATGTTGTTCTAAAGGCTTTCTTTGAAGTTTTCTTACTAGGGTTTAGGCTAAAGAATTTCATGGTTTTCCCTGTCCTTTGGTCTATCTTGAAAATTCATTTTAAAGGTCTTCAAAGTCTGATTGAAGAAATTAGGAGTTCCCTGCTCTTTAATCATTTCTAAATTGTTATCTTAAATGTTTTCTTTGTCTGAAAGTGAATAGCTAGAGAATTTAGGAGTTCCCTGCTCTCTATGGTTTACTGGATTGTTGTCTTAAAGTTTACTTGATAAAGTCGGGCCAAAGAAGTTTATGCTGTGCCCTGTCCTTCAGTTCTTTCTTAAGCATAGTCATCTTAAATACTCTTCCTGTTCTAGTATATGTTAAAGGATTATTAATTGCCATTTAAGCTACGACATTCAAAATTTAATGCTCATTTCACAATCACATAAGCTATTAAGATCCATTTGGCTTTGTTAGATTTCCCTATGAAACACCCTTGGTTTGTTGTTTTACTCTTCAAGCCTTTCACATACTCCATAGCGCAATGGTTTGAACTTCTCTTAATCTACCTATTCTTCTTGACAAGCAACCAAATAAAACAAAACAAACAACCCTATCATTTTAACTAGCCTAAAATCATCATCCTAAATCAATCAAGTTATATATTTTATACAAATATAGAGAGATCCCTCTCTGAGTCCAGGAAGGTTAGGTCCTAGGACTCCAAAGTTGGTTTGATGTTACCCTTGTTTATTTGGTCTTACCAATCTGAAAAATTACAAGGACCTAACACTTTACATGACTTCCTTTATCACTCTACTTCTTGCCCATCATTGTTAAAAGGAAATCTCTAATTCAATAATCAAAATATGTTACTTTAAATTAACTAATGAGAATCCTAGGAAGTGTATGCAGAGGCATCAGGCTTCTAAAGAGGCCGGCTGGCAATGGATAAAACACATAAATGATATAAAGGTAACATTTTCAAAGTAATAAATAGGCCTCCTAGTAGCCAAGCAATGCCAGGTTAAGGAAGCCAATTATAAATGAGCCTGCATTTGATTGGTATTATATATTTCCAAGTAATCAAATATCAAGCCTTTCCTCTCTTTCAATTTTCACCTTTATTGGATTCTGAATAAAAGTAGATTGTAGAAGTATTCTTGAATATGTCTTTTATTATTATTTTATTGATCGTAATCTATTTTGACAAGAAAATTTTTAAGTCATGAGTTTCTCTTATTTGCAAACTTATCACTTTCTCTTTTTTTTTAATGTAAACAAAAGTATTCACTCATTTTGTCATTAGTAGTTATAGTTATAACAAACCCCCATTTTTTATCATGTCTTTTGATAATAAATTGAAACTCTTTATGTAAATTTCATTCGTATATTTGAGTTTACCTTTCCATATTTGTGTTACTCTACTATATGCATTTCATTCCCATGTTTTGACAAATTTCGAAATATGCTTTGAAAATTATGTTATCTGGGCTTTAATTTTCACTAGTTTATACATAATGTCATTTTTGTTGCATTATTTTTTGGTTTTTTGTTTTTTTATCTTCCTTTGCATGATGAAATTGATGACAATGGTATCAATAAGGTGATATTGCATGTTATGTTGCCACATCACTTCATACTTTTCACTTGTTTGTGCTTCTTGGCATCTACTTCACATCACATTCCTCCATAAAAAAGGGCTAATCATTAAGTTAAAAAACATACAATTTAAAGTTATCTTGTAAATATGTAAATAACCATCTATAAATATGATTTGGTAGTTTTTTTGGTTACAATAGTTTGGAACATTATGATATTTTGTATTTTTTTTTAAATTGTCTATAGAGAATATTTATTTTTAAAAGCTTGTAGATAAGCTGAAATTTTATGAATCATTTTTATCATGCTAAACTTCTTATGATTCATTTATCAATAACAGAAAAATGATCCTTTGAAATACTTTTCTCTCTTCTTTTTTTGGGAATTGCTTATCATTTCAACTTAAAAAAATAAATAAATAAGAAATTCATAAGATGAATAAGAAATTGAAAACCATGATATATATTTCCTTTACATAACTTCCTCTATCACCCTACTTCTTTCCCGTCATTATTCAAAGGAAATATATAATTCAATAATCAAAATATGTTACTTTAAATTAACTAATGAGAATCCTAGGAAGTGTATGCAAACCCATTAGGGTACTAAACTAGAAACTACTAAAATACATAAATGATACAAAGGTAACATTTTCATAGTACTAAATAAACATCCTAGTAGCAAAGAAATGCCAGGTTAACGAAGCAAATTATAGGTGAGCCTGCATTTTATTGGTTTTATATATTTCCATGTAATCAAATTTCAATCCTTTCTTCTCATTCAATTTTAATCTTTATTGCATTCCAGATAAAAGTAGATTGTAGAAGCATTCTTGAAGCTTTCTTTTCTGATCATTTTAATGATCATAATTTGTTTTGACATGAAATTTTTTAAGTCATGAGTTTCTCTTATTTGCAAACTTATCACTTTCTCTTCTCTTAATGTAAACAAAAGTATTCACCCATTTTGTGACCTAGTTATAGCTATAACAAACCCTCATTTTTTATCTTGTCTTTTAATAATAAATGGGAACCCTTTATGTAAATTTCATTCTTATATTTGAGTTTACATTTCCATATTTTTGTTACTCTACTATATACATTTCATTCCCATGTTTTGACAAATTTACACATATGGTTTGAAAAAAACTATGTTATCTAGGCTTTAATTTTCACTAGTCTATACATAAATTCATTTTGGTGGCATTATTTTTTGGTTTTTTGTTTTGTTATCCTTTTTCACATGAAGAAATTGATGAGAGTGGTATCAGTAAGGTGATAACCTTCTGTTACCACATCAACTCATACTTTTCACTTGTTTATGCTTCTTGGCATCTACTTGACATCACATTCCTGCATTAAAAAAGGGTAAACCATTAAGTTAAAAAAACATACAATTTCATATTGTAAATAAAATTTAAATAATAAAATAAAATTTTATTTATATAATATATTAATATTGTGACATATTAATTATTAACACACAAATATAAAATAAAAAATTGTAATACATGTATATATAAATATATTTGTATCTAAATATAATACCTATGATAATTGTACATTGCAAACAAAGATACAAAAAACCAAAAATATACATATACAAAAAGTAAATAAAAAAATAAAAAAAAAAGGGTTCCTCTATATATATAAATATAATATCTATTATATTTGTACATTTTCTTGTAATACAAACCAAACTCAATGTATTTTAAACCTTTGTTCTATACTTGGACAACAGGGCTTATGAAAAATTAAAAAAAAAATTAAAAAAATAAATAAATGAAAAATGATTACAAAATACAAATCACAAACTAACATCATCATAACGTTCTTTCTTGTAATACAAACCAAACTCAATGTATTTAAACCCTAGTTCTATACTTGGACAACAGGGCTTATGAAAAATTAAAAAAAAAATTAAAAAAATAAATAAATGAAAAATGATTACAAAATACAAATCACAAACTAACATCATCATAACGTACCAGACTATGGACGACATGTATGTAACAATCAGCCTACGGGTCTATGCCTCCCTTTTCATGCTCCTATACCATGTTTCCAATTCTCGACAGATGTAAACAACTATAACTAGATCCGCATAATCCATGTGGTGTAATTCCAATCATCAAAACACAAAAAATAATTGTTTTTATCATCAGCTGGACCCACCAATGCATCACAATTGTCCAAGTTTAATGTGTGGTTTTTATGGGAGGTTTGTATTCATTGTTGGCACAAAATATTGAACATAAAACTCATTTGTGTGTGATAAATTCAGAATCATTTGCACCCAACCTCCATAGAATAAGATTGATCTGCAACAAAACATCAAGCTCAGAGTAAGCAGTTTTTTTTCGTTCTGTAAACAAAATTAATTCCAACAATGTCGTCACAACCACTTACAAAATAAACAGAAATCCCTAATTTGTACAACACCCTGGGACTACAATTAGTCATTCATAGGATGAGTTGATAGACTAATGATAAATTTTGTTTGGAAAGGGCAAGATTTTCCTAATTTCACTAGATGTTCCTTTGTACACTTTTAACAAATCAATTGGTAGTTTGTTTAATGAAACTTCCTAGAGAGGCCAAACTCTTACAATTGGTAAATTATATAGACCATGTTCTGGCTCAGTAGGAGTGGTTTAGAATGTTTGTAAGAGAGAGATAAATAGCACAATTGTTAAATGTTTTCCTCTACTTTTTCTTGAATCATTGATCAATTTTGGTTTTTCAACAATGATTGTACAATACTCCTATGAGTATAATTACCCATTTTTTTATTTTTCAAGTCCATCAAGCTTTCTCATACTTCGCTGCAGATAAATAGTTATTTTTTTCTATCAATTAGTGCTATTTGTATTGAATTATGGTAGGTTGGAAGACGTATTTTTATATGTGTATGATGTAGCGAATAGGTTGGAAGACGTATTTTTATATGTGTTTTAAAAATTAGATATCATTTATTTCTCTGATCTTTGATCCTTGTGCTCATCACATTGGTCATATCAATAGTTACATCTATGAAATTTTTTCCAATGGAAAATTGTGGTATACATTTTGTATATGCGTCGATGAATTTTTAATAGATTTAAATCTATTAATTAAATGATTTGTTCATTTTTCTACTTCGTACATATATGTTGTTAGTATTATGTTCATGGATGCTACAAGTTTTTGTGAGTTCATCTCATCTTATTTGATTGAACTATGTTAATTTGTAGGAGATTTCAAGTGACCTCTATTTATATCTATATCTCTTAAATTGTCAATATATTTCTTTATTCATGTACATATTTAGTTTTGATATGGATCCTAACACATTTAATTGGATGATTTGAGTTAATAAATGTTTCATTTACTTGAATATCATTTCTTTACTCATGTCTTCGTCTTCATTTGTATGCTTTTATTTAATTTACATTAGTAATCGGTTTACAAATCTCTCTTCATTCTGAGTACATGCATACATAATGCCTAGCCTTGTAGATAATTAGGTTGATTTAGTTGTATTTAAATTTGTTTTAATTCACATAATTTTTTCCATATTTTTTAGTAGCTTTGAGTTTCTTCATTTTTGTTCAAAGCCTCCACAAGTTGGAGCAACCCCTTGTGAAGGGTTAATTGGTCCCAATAATACCATTGAGGACTTCCATTTAAATGAAAAGGAGTCTAATCAGGACTTTGATTGGGAAATTATTCTCATGTTGAGCCATGAGATTTCAAGGCTTCAACACTACCAAGCTTATGTTATAAAACCTAAGAAATCAACCTTTGGTCATGCAAGGTCATTATATATTTCCATCCAACTTCTCAAATCGAAAATATCAAGTAAGATAAGGAGGAGTATTTACCTTAGGTCACCCAATAGAAGCATCCTTATCCTAAAAGGTTTACAACCCAAAAATTACACACCTCAGGAGAATCTAAGATTTTGGGATAAATAAAGAATTTTTTTGTCCAAATTCCTCTCCTCCAAGTCATCAAAGATGTTCCTATGTATAAAAAGTTCATTAAAGAGGAAAGTAACATAAGGCTTGGAAGAAAGAAAATGGATGCCCCTACTATTAGTTTCATAGGGAAGCCACCCAATCTAATGTCTTAAAGGGTAATTATCTCAAATAACGTGTACCCTAAAATCCGAGTAGTAGATGTGCACATAAATGACATTCTAGTTCCAAATTCTCTCATTGAATTGATATTTGCAATAAAATTCACGACCGACAAAACCATGTTCAAACTTAAACTCCAAGGATATCTATAAAATACCATTATTGTGCTACAAATTGCTCATCAAGCCACAATAACACCCAAAGGTATCATATAGGATGTAATCATCTCTATTGATTCTTGGGACTATCCCACAAAATTCCTTGTACTCTATCCAAAAACAAACTTTAGTGTATATCCACTCATCTTAGGGTTACCATAGTTAGCTACTGATAATGCATACATCAGTTGTAATGCTGGAAACATGACCATAAAAAATGGGAAATACTAAAAACAACCTAGATCATATCTAGTGGATCAACCTCTTGTTTAGAATTACTTTCTTACATGAGTATACAAGTAAGGAGAATATGATTCTTTCCTCTCATTATCTTATCTTGTGTGTACATTAGAAACTGTTGAAGAATGTAACTAGTGTTGGTCTTCATTTCATGATGTAATGTATTTGTCAAAATAAAGAAAGTAAAATTTATTATTATATAATTTGACCTAAGAAAAAAAGGGTTTCATGCTTGGGTCAAGTTTTTTTAGGTCAGATCCTCCATTGAAGGCTTCTAGGGTTTATTTCAAGTATCCTTGTCCATGTCATAAAGTAAAATACCATTCTTGTGCTCTATTTTCAAAGTAGAAATTTATTTTATTATAAAATAGGTTTTTTAGGTCTCCTCCACCAATTCAACCTCAAAGAAGGGCAAATTAGCCTCAACAAGGGAATTCAAATTCAAAGACTCAATATATATTGGAGCAAATAAAATCCTTTGGAATCGAACCTCTCACAAGTTTGAATTGTAGTATCTCGGAGCAGGAAAAGTGCGAAGTTTTAAAAGGAAGATAGAATTGAAGTTTTTGCATCTCTCTCTCTCTCTCTCTCTCTCTCTCTCTCTCTCTCTCTATCTATCTCATGTGTCATGAAATTTTGAAGTTGCATCGAAGCTATGAAATTTCATCGAAGCTGTGAAGTTACATCGAGGTTGTGAAGTTGCATCGAAGTTGTGAAGTTGCATCAAAGTCAAAGGTGTGAAGATGCATTGACGATGCATCAAGGTTGAATATGTGAAGTTGCATCAAGATCAGACTATGAATGTGCATCGAGGTTGAAGCTATGAAGGTGCTAGGCTAAAGATATTGAAGTTGCTAGATCAAAACTGCAGTCCTAAAGCTGGAGCTCAAAATTTTGGGTTGAAGCTACATTTGAGAAGATGGCACTTGGTAAATTTCGAAGAGATCATCTATTATAAGGAATAACTGACTTGGTGGAGGAGGAAGTTCTTTTTGTCTATGGTCTTGGTCTATCTCAATTTGAATCTACTAAAGGAAGAGTTTTGGACTGGTTTTTACCATATAAATTGGTTTTAGCCCTAACTAAGTGCTGACATCTGGTGCCCATTGATCTTCGTGTTTTTATTTTCCTAATTTCTCAATGAAATAAAGATAAAGGAATAAAATAAAAGATTTAATAAGAACAATAAGATATCACAAGTAAATATCAACATAAGAAATATTTTCTACCTTTTTTATTTTCTAACATTGTATTAAAGCTAAGGTGAAAGAAGGAAAAAAAAGGCAGATAGAATATCTATTATAAGGAGAACAAGGAGTTTCAAGGTTAGAGATAGAATATATCAATATGCCAAACTCAATGAAGGAAGAGAACAAACTAGAAGGAGCCTCCAACTAAAGGACATGGAAAAATATGATAGATCTTATCCTTGAAAAGCACAAAGTATTGAATAATGTTCAAGGGAAAGTCAAGAAAACAACAGACGAAGCAAAGAAAAATATGTTTAGAGAATCAAAAATTATAGCGATGAAGCTAATAGTGAATGGAGTAAACTACAACTTAATTCCATATATTTCCAACATAGATTCTACTTAAGAAATGTGTGAGGCTCTCTCCAACTTATTCACCATCAAGAAAATTTGTCAGATAGAAAGACCCAAGAATGAACTAAGAACTATTAAGATGATAAAATATCATACAATTTCATCATATTTTGTAAGAATTTCTAGAATAAGAGTTGAACTCCAAGCAATATATGAAATGACACCAGAAAAAATGCTTGTAATATTCCTCTTCTTGGACTACCAAAATCTTGGAGATTTTTTGCATCAAGAATCAATTGTTGGAAGGATAATCCAAAATTTTAACAAAGGTAGAATGCACTCAGTTAAGAAGAAGCCAAAATATCATTAGTAAGGAACAAGAAGGATGAAGAAGAAAATACCTCTAATGCATATTATGCTCATCACAAGAAAAATGGAACCTTCAAGAAGTTCAAAGGTACAAAGAAGAAAGTTGACCTATCCAAAATTGAATGTTACAATTGTCATAATATGGGTAATTATAAAATTTAATGTCCTGAGAATCCATGTAATGGGAAGATAGAAAGAGATCAACAAAATATTGGCAATCAAGATCGACTGAAAAAAAAACAAGACTAAGGAATCCTAAGTCAAGGACTTATACTATCAAGTCATATCCTACATATCCTTCTTAGTCTTGTATTGTTTTCCTTTATATTTTTATTTCTAGAGATTATAGGTCTAACATGTCTTGTTAGAAAAGTTTTGAATTATTTTGATAAGTTGTAGGTATTCCTTAAAGGGATTGGGTTAAGAGGGATCCTTCACAATTTTACCAAAATATAAGTATCTTATTCTTTGTTTCATATATTCATGTTTGGTTTCCTCCTCACATCACGACTTGTTTATATTGTGTACTAATAACCTTTCCCTTTATATTTTCCTCGGTTACAAAAGCTTGTTGAATGCTTAAAGGTTATGGAGGAGACTTCAAAGGAGAACCCTAAATCATGGAAGAATTTTTTCTCTTCAAGAATTGATATCCTATGAGGTTTGTTAAGGAATAACTCAAAGGTATGTATTAGAATATAAGCTTTTTATAGAGTTTTGTTAATGTAAAAGGTAAGATCATTCTTCTTTCCAAAATTTATTTACATTACTAACAATGTTATGTCAAGGATTTTGAGCAACAAATATTCTTTTTAGGTCTATTAATAATTATATTGAATCTACCCTCATGATATTATTTGATAATACTTCTATAACCCAAACCTTTATGGTTCACTATAACAATCTAGCCTCTTTCCACTATGCATATGTAAATACTGATAATAAAACCATAATCTACTTAGGGGTTGATGAAATCTAGAAATAATATCATTTTGATGTTTAGGTTTTGGTATTTTTATGAATTAAACCATAGATATTTAAAGTTTGGTGATTTAGGATTTATGAGAAAAGTTGTGTAATGTCTATAATAAGATCCTAGGAATGAAATCCTTGGTGTGTATTTATCCAATCGAAATCATAGGCTGAATGAAATTATTGCATACCTAATTTTTATGTATTAATGTTTGGGTCTTGGGTTTACCTAGTAGATATGAATATTTATCTAATATTCTAGTTCGTGAAATCATAGATATGTATATCCTAGTATGCTAACCCAATTGATGATATTTTATGAATTCTAGGGTTTGTGACAAAGCCCTAGTAGAAGTTGAGATTCTAGGATATAATGATATTGTTTTCTGATATGATTTAGTTTTGATGTCAAAAAATAGGGTTTGCAACAAACCCTAGTAGATTCTAAAATTGTTGAAACCTTAGATGTATAGTAGGATTGTTACTTGATTGAATTCTTGATATAAGGCTCTATTCATTGAAGATGGATTCTAATGGTTTGTGACAAAACCCTAGCAAGTGGTTGAAGTCTAGTATGTGTCTCTTGCTAATTATGGACCTAACAAATTTTAGGTATTTGATGTCTAAAGTATTTTATTGTTTTTATGCTTCCATCATATTGAAAAAAAATTATATATTGTTAACTTCATGGTTCTTTGTATGTATTTTGGTTATACTTTCGACTAATGTTTTTTCCAGTACATAATCTTCAAGATGATGAATATGCTCGTATGATATTAATAATCATGATGAAGGAATTTATATTAATGATGATGATCAAGATGATATTGATGTTGTAAGAATGAATGAAACTATGAAAGGTTCTTTGATGTTATAGAAAAAGGAACTGGTTGACATACAGAAGTTGAGAGGGAGCATAGATAGAAGAAAGAGTATATATCCCAGTTGATAGGGATGGAATATTACGACAGTGAATCATTTGAACTAAGTGAAATAAATATCGATAAATATTCATGAGGCTGCAAACAAAGTATTTCAGAAGATTTGAAATTCTATTTGGTGTTGCTGAAGGAATGAAAGAAGAAGAAAATTTCCGACAAAATTTATATGGATAACTTGATGATAAAAGTAGCATTGGAATGATTGAGGAACCCAAAGGTTTGTGGTTACTTATATTTGAATGTTTATTGTTGATTTGGGTTTGTGTTTTTATATGTGAATCTCTCCATAAGAAGGTTAAACACTTTGGAAGAATGCTTGAACAAATGGATATATCTGATTTATTTTATTAGGAGAGATGAAGAATCTAATGGGAATATGATCGGAAGGACATCTGATTGCCCTATGTGTTCATTTCTAGTTCCCGAAGAGGGAGGGTGGCATTAGTCACAAAGCTCTGAAATTTCATAATTACCTAGATCCCTACGTTGGTGGTAGAGATTAAAAGCCTGATGGTACCTAGATTTGGATAAATCTTGAGCCCCCTTACTCTGAACTAGATAGAATACCCGGATCAGTTATCTAGTCTGCAACAATGAGTGTGATATAACACTTCATAGTTCATTTGATATCTTCCCCGTACCTATATATATTTATAATTATTAATACCTCCCTAGTTAAGAGGGATTTTTCAATAATTTAACTAGTGTCGGTATTCATAATTGTATTTGAGTCATGATGTAATGTATTTTTCAAAAGAAATGAAAATAAGTTTTATTATTAAAGAAATTTTAATATTAAAGCATGGGTTTCATTCTCAGGTCAACTATTTAGAGGTAAAATCCACTATTAAAGGCTTACAGGGTTTATGTCAAATATCCTTGTCCATGTGATAATGTAAAATACCCTTCTTCTGATAAATTTGTCAAAGAATATGTAATGATCCTTTTTCAGGATTTAGAAATGAACCAACTATATAATGGTACTAATATGATTAATAAGCTTAAAATATGTACAAGAGACACATAGAAATCATCTTTAGCTACAACAGCAACTTATACTTCATTTTATCACCTGGAAAGTAGAGAAAAGCAACTAAATCAACCCTAAAAAGTTTAATTTTAGAGTTCTGCGTACAAACATGGGAAATTGAAGGTTGGATCTGATATATTAGGTTATTATAGATGTGCATACCGAATTTCAGCTCAAAAACATAATTATAGCTATGTTAAACGATCTCCCATCCCCGACTAGGCTCAGAAACCCTAGTTTCCCATGACTTAGAGTATGCAGAAAGTTTTGAAGCTGAAGAAGCGTGATTTTATGAAGGTTTTAGATGGGAAATAGTATGAATATCATAAAATATGATCTATAACATTACTTGAGCAATAAGAAAAAGATAAACAGGAGATTTTCATGGAAAAACCCTCAAGATTGTGGTGTTGCAAGAATAAAATGACTGCATAAAGGGAATACGCAGTTAATGGAGGTTATGCTTCAGAAATTATAGATAAAAATCATATTTTTCATTACATGAATCAACAAGGCACAAAAATAGATATATAGTCTCTTTTACATAGATCCAAGATCACTCGGCAAAGGGATTCTTGACAAAAACGATGTGCAAGATGAACTGTTGCAAATATATGGCTGGAATGACATTGTATTGCTTAAGGACTACTAAAAATCAGCTTAAAATCCAAATAAATTTATTTATACACCTTCCTCTATCTCTCCCAAAGAAACACAGCTCCTCCTTTGGGGAAACTAGCTCAAAGCTTGGGGTTTCAACCCCCTTCCACTGCACCTCTTGAAATATGACATAGTTTTCTGAAGACACTGCACTGTCATTGAATAAAAGTGCTTGGACCAACACTAGTATGTGGAAATTTCAGATCAGGATCTCCTCTTAGATCTCTTGGTACAAGATCTCCAAGAAAAAACAAGGCATTCCCACATAAGAAAACCCTTGCACTAAGTAGTGCAGAAACTTAGCTAAACAGCTAAGTATTCAAGAATTGTAAGCAGACCTCATGAAAATATAATCTCCAATATGCCCATATTCTATCCATCTCCTTCATTATATAATTTATGAGCTTCCTCACTAAGGGTCCCACCCACTATGAGGTTGCTTCCATGCAAAGGCTCCTCCACAAAAACTGTGTTGTCCAACAAGATGGTTCAATGCATCTAGACAGTTTTGTTGACTTGGTCAAACTTGACCTTGCCCACATATTTTAGGCCCTATTCATACATGTGGATGCTTGAACTGGTTATTACATGATCCCTTTTCACATTAGGAGGGATTTTTATTCATATTTGAGAAAATTATGAGCCTCCTTGCCCATTTATTTACCAATCTAAGTTTTAAGAGAAAAATTAATGTTCCCATTAGTTGAAGCTAAATTAGGAACATTACAGTCTCCCCCTCCCAAATTTTTCTTGTCCTCAAGCAACTGCAAAGGGTGCTGCAAAATCTCCCCTCTTCCTCTTGTGGCCCTCTCATCCCATAGCCTCCTCCATTCCTTCAGAATGTTTGCAAAAATTCCATCTCCCAATGACTCCTCCCATGTGTGCAAGTTGGCCTTTGGTGAATAAACCCAATGGCTCTCATTATGAAAGAATGGAAGGTTGTTATGGAAACCTTCTTGCTGATCCATGGCCTCCTCAAGATAGAAGTGATGACAATCATGGGGAATTTCATCATCAATGGAGGTCTCCCACCTCCATGCTATCATCCAAATAAAATGAATCGCCCTCCAGCTTGGTAATTCATAGAAAATCTCTTCCCAATTGCTTATGAGAGGCATGCCCCAAGTGCTCCAACAAATCATATGGTCCACATCATAAAGAAACAAGTGATATGAAATGGTGGCCATATAGTTTCTCATGCTCCGCTTGGAACATGTAGTGTAGAAAATTTGGGGACTTTCTTCCCCCAAAGACACATCCAACAAGTGTGCCTCTCTTCCAACCATGTCTCCAACAAAGACAATAACATCTTCAGCATATGGGAGCATAAGTAATATCATGCTAGCTGCCATATACAATAAGGGAGAAGGAAAATGGTCCCTTATGTGCAACCAGCGCAGTTTTCCTCCTAACTTCCATAAGAGATGATATGACAAGCGTTCTCCCCAAAACTTGTTTGCTGCCCCATCCTTATTGCATGCTTGGAGAAGGTTTATGATGGTTGGTGTTACGGAACCACACCATGAAGAGTACATCATCTCTCCAAGATCTCCCAAATAATGGCCAACATCACCATTATTCATGGCCCAAAGTGGCTCATGAAGCTCATCAGCAAAAGTGCCCCCTCTTGGAGCTAAGACCTGAATATGAGTGTTAAGAAGGTACAAGTATATAATGAATACATCATGAGATTCATAAATATAATGTTTTTTATACACTTGTTTTAAATCAGCAAGGTAGCTCATGGATGAGCTCCCTCTCACACTCAATAAATAAGGAGGTGATAATGATAACTCTTCCCAAGAGCTATGTTCCTCCTCAACCAGAAAATTATCCATTCACTTGCTCATATGAGAGTGCATCTCCTCTCTGAAATTTTACCACATGAATCCCTCTAATATAGTATGACATGTTTTAATGAAACTAGTGGGATTTGAAATCAAGACCTCATAAGTTGTATCAAGTAGTTTATCCTTGAGCTTGGAATATTTGGTTAAGTAAATATGATTATGAACATAAATGATTCCATTAACTACCTCATACTCTTCATCCATTTCTTGCCCATCAAGAACCTTACATGTGAATAGGTCCTTAGAATATTCCATCAAGAGTTGGGACTCCCAATAAGGGTCTAGGCTTCCCAACATTGACAGCGCTGTAGAAATCTGAAATGATAAATTTGTCATATGATGGCTCTCCACCTTGACATGCTTGATGTCAAAGTTACATGTTGGAGTATTCCCAACTTTCATTTTCTGCCCCTCTTGCAGCTGATATTGCTCAAGAAAAGATTGAAGTTTAGGAAAGTCACCCTTCCCTTGAAAGGTTCTCTTTCTCAAAAACTGCCACCTCTTTGCTCCTGGATGCAAAAATGAAATTATTTTTTTGTTATGTTTAGAAATATTCATTATATATTGGAGTATCATTTGCTTCCACAAATCTATGGAGTGGCCCCTTTATGCTATGCTCATATCAGCACAAATTTCTGAATCTATCCCCTCCAACACAAATAGATGAATGGAAGAAAGAAAGGTCTATTTCAGAAATTTTCCTAGCCTTCAATCAATGGTTTTCAACACTGTAGTGGCTCCTTCCAAGGTTCCCTATTTAAAAAAATATGTTGCTGCTATATATAGTTGACAGAACACTTTAGTTTCCCTCCAATCAGGAGGTCTTCCTGCTGAAATACCTCCTTGCAAAGAGGCATCAAGGCATAGAGTAGGATGTGAATGTAAGTGGACAGATTTTCCCCTATCTTTGTTGCATGGGTCCTCTTGCCTTATTTTTTATTTCAAGCCCTAAAATAGAGAAGGGTTCATGCCCTTCATCTCATGATACCATTCCTTCTCTTTTCCTCCTCCTATCTTTAATATCCCATCACTTGGCAATGAAAGTACATGCTGCTCATGTGTTATGCCAAGAGCTCTATGTGTGAGACCTTTTGAAACTCTTTGCAAGAGTGAAAGAGTTTATTTTCTTGGAGCAAGTGCTCCATCCTCTTCTCCATGAGGTGCTTGAGGTGCTCTTGTCATGACTACGTTATTATCCCATGCCTTCCCTTCCTCTTCTTCAATAGTTGAAGTTGCCTTATCTTCAACAAGAGACCTCAAATCTTGGTCTTCTTTTGAAGAAGGAATCCTCATGTCTTTCCTTTGAGAAGAAAACCCTTCATCCAAAGGATATCTTGCCCTTGGAAAAGAATCAAACAAGCTCACCTTCTCTTCATTGGTTTTTAGAAATGGAGTTGGATTTATAGATCCTCCCAACTCATGCAAAATTTGTGGTTTGATAGTTGCAATAGAAGATGTTTCACATGAAATATCATCAAACCTATCTACTAAACTCTCAATGAAATTTGCATAAGTAGATGTATTTTCATTCTTTAATTAAAATGATTCAAACAACCACCAAGCATAGGCCTTAACCTCAAAATGCAGCGCCGCTACTTTGATGGCCTCAGATTCTGAAACTTGATGTTGCTGCACAAAGGTGTCTAGCTCCTTCACCCAAGCCCTAGCTGGACATAGAGGTGATCCATCAAAAGTGGATAGAAAGAATCTACCCTCACCTTGCTTCTTGATACTTGTGCTCTTTTCCTCCTTCATTTGGAAAAACCCTTGGAATTTCAAGTGATATTTGAACTCCTCAGATTGATCTTCATATTCCTGCAAATAATCACCAAGAGTATCTTTCTCTGGCACATCTCCTTTCCTCCTCTTCATGAATAAATTGCTGATAGAACGTGGTAGGTATGATGATATTTATAAGTGCTCATATCCATAAGATGAAGATTTAAAACCTTCTTCATATGAAGATCTTGCAGATCTTGTCGAGGGACCTTCGTTTCCCTTCCTCATTTCTTTGTTTCCTTTGCTTTTGCCCTGCAGTTTTGAAAGGAGAAGTTTTGACAACCTATTTTCCCCAAAAAAATAGGGTTTGCTTTGATTTCATTTACATATATCCTCCTCCCCATGATAATACTCCATAATTCTTGGGCTCACAGGCTGAGCCAAGATTGAAGCTCTGATACCACTGTAATGATCCTTTTTCAGGATTCAGAAATGAACCAACCGTATAACGGTCCTGCTGTGATGAATAAGCTTAAAATATGTATAAGAGACACATAGAAATAATATTTAGCTGCAACTGTAGCTTATAACTCATTTTATGACCCAAAAAGTGGGGAAGAGCAACTAAATCAACCCTAAAAAGCTTAATTTCAGAGTTCTACGTAACAAAATGAGAAAGTGACGGTTTTATCTGATATATTAGGTTATGAGGGATTTTCACACTGAAATTTAGCTCAAAAAAATAATACTAGCTATGTTAAACAGATCTCCCATCCCCGACTAGGCTCAAAAACCCTAGTTTCCCATGACTTAGAGTATGCAGAAAGTTCTGAAGCTAAAGCAGTGTGATTTTTTGAAGGTTTTAGATGGAAAATAGTATTAATATCAGAAAATATTATCTATAACATGACTTGAGAAATAAGAAAAAGATAAATAGAATATTTTCATGGAAAAGACCCTCAAGATTGTGGTGTTGCAAGAATAAAATGACTGCATAAAGGGATTGCATAGTTAACGGAGGTTATGCTTTAGAAATTATAGAGACAAATCATATCTTTCATTATAGGAATCAATAAGGCACAAAAATAGATATCTAGTCTCTTTTACATAGATCGAAGATCACCCGGCAAAGGGATTCTTGACAGAAAAGATGTACAAGATCAATTGTTGTATATCTATGGCTGGAATGACACTGTATTGCTGAAGAAATACTCAATATAAGCTGAAAATCCAAATAAATGGCTTCAGACACCTTCCTCTAGCTCTCCCAAAGAAATATAGCTCCTCCTTTGGGGAAACTAGCTCAAAGCTTGGGGTTTCAACCCCCTTCCACTGCACCTCTTGAAATATGATGCAGTTTTTTGAAGAGACTACACTGTCACTGAATACAAGTGCTTGGCCCAACACTAGTATGTGGAAATTTCAGATCAGGAGCTCCTCTTAGATCTCTTGCTACAATATCTCCAAGTAAAAGCATGGCATTCCCACATAAGAAAACGCTTGCACTAAGTAGTGCAGCAAATTAGCTAAACAACTAAGTATGTAGGAATTCTAAGCAGACCTCATGAAAATATAATCTCCAATATGCCCATATTCTAGACATCTCCTTCATTATATAATTGATGAGCTTCCTCACCAAGGGTCCCACCCACTATGAGGTTGCTTCCATGCAAAGCCTCCTCCACAAATACTGTGTTGTCCAACAAGATGGTTCAATGCATCTAGACAGTTTTTTTGACTTGGTCAAACTTGACCTTGCCCACATATTTTAGGCCCTGTTCACACATGTGGATGCTTGAACTGGTTATTGCATGATCCCTTTTCACATTAGGAAGGATTTTTATTCATATTTGAGCAAATTATGAGCCTCCTTGTCCATTTATTTACCAATCTAAGTTTTAAGAGAAAAATTAATGTTCCCATTAGCTGAAGCTAAATTAGGAACATTACAGAATATATTTATTTTATTATAAAATATGTCTTTTAGGTCTTCTCCACCAAGTTGGCATCAAAGGGGGACAAGTTGACCTCACAGACTCATTATATATTGGAGAAACTCGACTCATTTGGAAGAACATCCCTCAAAATTTTGAATTGCAGTAGCTAGGAGCATAAAATATTCAAGAAGAAAGCTAGAATCGAATTTTTTGGGTCTCTCTCTCTCACTTATGTGAAAAAAATTCTGAAGTTGCATCAAAATTATGAAACTGTATTGAAGCTGTGAAGTTGTGTAATAAACCTGGTAAAAAATTCATGTAAAGAAATTTAATAAAGGAAAAATAATAACCATGGTCATGGGACACTTATTCCAAGTTGAACATCAAGAAAAACATCGTAGTGTGGGTGTGTGTTTGGTTTATTATAGCTAAGGAAATTGGAAAAGTCTTTGGAAATTCATGAGGCATTAATGGAATTTTTTTTAAGAAAAAAATGGAAATTAGGAAAAAGGAAGGTGAAAGGTCACAAATTTCATGTGAGGAGGAAAATGAAGGAAAATAATGGAAAATTGAAGAAAATAGAGGCCTCATTAATAAAAAGGGTTCTGAGGTTGAGCTGGTACCTTTTTGTCAATTCAGCTTTGGAGAGCTCTCTCTCTCACTCTTGGACACTTAGAGAATTATTGGAGCTCTCTAGCATTGAATAAAGGAAAGTAAAGGAATGATCAAGAAGGCAATGAAAATAAAATATCAAGCAAGGAAGAGAAGGATCAAGAGGCTCCAACGAGATTACTTGCATGTATCAATTTGCATGTGTGATTTCCTTGCTATATTTGGCATGCATGATACATGCATGTGTGTATTTGGTTCTCTTACTGTCATTGGCATGAGATTTTCTAGGTGTGATAGTGTTCTTCTGCCTAGCCTTTCCATTTTCAAATATCCATGGTGTGATGGGTTTTGTTTTATTTGGTTGATATGGATTGCCGGATGGTTTTGAAACTAAGTGAGGTGGTCTCTAAAAGAGAGAACACATGGCTTAGGAATCTCTAAAACATGGTTGGATTAGGGTAAAGCCAAATTTTATGTGCCTTGGTAGGCCTAGGAATCCTTAACAGATGAATGGTGGGATATATGGTCAATCCTAGAGGTGTGTACCCTTAATCAGGACTAGTAGTCCTTGGCCGATGTATGGAAGGATATACAATAAATCTTAGAGGGTGGAGTCTCTATTAGGCCTAAGAATCATCGATTGATGAATTGTAGGACATATAGTAAAGCCTAGAGACTAGGAGGAAGGAAAAATCCTCACAATGTAGGTAGATAAATACAATGGCGTAAATGCTTTTTTAGGGCCTAGTGATCTAGTGGCGATTGTGGTAAAGCCCGACGAAATCTAGTTCTGCTTGATTTTGAGTCCCACATTCATGCTTGGAATATGGCATGGGGGTGATTGGATGAAAGAAATATTTGGTTCAACCAATCCATGGTTGGGTGGTTCATTGAAGTCCCATACCTGGTTGGATTTTCAATTCCTTAATAAGAGCTTCTTCAAGTCCTTGGTATTTTTTGTGTAAATGTATTGGTTTATATATGGATTTTATAGTGGTTATATCCTTGCTATTTTTCTTGGTTATATGTTGGTTATGATTATGTTTTATAGAAAAATTAATGTATGTTTCTCGCCATATTTGGATTAGAAAATGAATATAAAATGCATAAATTTCCTAATATGTGATAATGCAACTATTGCGATAAAGAAACAAAGCTTCTTTATGAATCTCAGGTAAGCATGAGACTCCTTGTTGGGTGTGGAGCCTAATTATCATTTTTATTTTGTATCACAATGTTGGATGCGTATACCTTAATGGGGTGGCAATGTCGCCCATATTTAAACGTTGCCTGGGGGGTCCAGGGGGGGTTGCTACAACTTTATGGAGCCCCCTTGGTGCGGTGTTTTGGGGGCAGTGCCCCTGAAGCTAAAAACATATGTAAAATTTCCTTGTGAAATTATAGTAAGTTCTAGTCAATCTGGGCCGTTCATTAGGTGGATTATATGACGGTAGAAGTTATGTTTAGTTTAGGGTTTTTTGCCCTAGAAGGCAACCCCTCGCTTATATAAGGGTATTGTATTACGGCTGTGTATTTTATGTGTATTCTTAGAGTGATAAAAAAATAGGGAGACTATGAGAGAGAAGAAAGGATATTACAACGGATTTGTTGTAGGTTGTGTCTCTTCATTTTTTTGGATAATATAAAGGAAGGATTGGCTGTTCGGGATGGACGTAGCCCAAACTAGGTGAAGCACCTATATCTATGTCTCTTTGTTTTTGTATGTTTTCTATGCTTGTGTTTTCCACATATTTTATGTGTCATATTGCTCTGTGTTATATAATTTTCTAACAACTGGTATCTAAGCCGAGGTCTATTTGGCTAATAAACTCGCAGGAAAGAAGGGTTCCTGGTTTGAGTGGGAGTAATGGCGGAAGATGGTAAGTTTAGGGTCGATAAATTTAACGTCCAAAAATTCCCGCCGTGGAAGATGTAGATGGAAGATTATTTGTATCAGAAATATCTGTACCTACCATTGAGTGGAAAAAAAAATATTCCGACGACTATGATAGATGAAAAATGGAAGATTTTCGATATAAAGGCACTTGGAATAGTACGGTTGTGCCTCGCGGCATCGGTAGCCTTCAATATTTCGAAGGAAACAACAATAGAGGGTTTGATTAAGGCATTAGAAAAATTATATGAAAGACCCTCGACCTCAAACAAGGTATTTCTTATGAAACATTTATTTAATATGAAGATGTCGAAAGGTGGATCTATTGCAGACCATTTAAATGATTTTAATATAGTTTCCAGTCAGTTATGTTCTCTAGGGGTATACTTTGATGATGAAGTTAGGGCACTTTTATTTCTGTGCTCATTGCCAGAAAGATGGAATGGTTTAGTTATGGCCATTAGTAACTTTGTCTCTAGATCTAGTACTTTAAAGTTTTATGATGTTGTCGGTGCTATCGTTAGCGAGGAAATGCGACATAAAAGCTTTGGTGGGACATCAAGTAATGCTTTGAGTGCAGAGTCTAGGGGAAGAGAAATGGAGAGACGAAAGAGCTCAGGATATCACAGTAAATCAAGGAAATGCAGATCCAAGTCTAGATTAGGGATAGTTTGCTGGAAATGCAGAAAGAAAGGACACCTGAAGAAAGACTATAGATCTCAGAAGGGAAAAGAAGGAGACACACAGCAAGAAAACAATCATGAGGAAAATGTGACAGGTGATGTGTGTTAGGTCCCTATATTACTAGTATAGTCCCTTATTGTTGTTAGTGTAACCCCCTTATTGTTATTATTGTACCCCTGTAACCCCCATATTGTTATTATTGTGCCCTTAAATTATTATTGTTGGGTCGGCTAGGATTACATTGTGGCCCCATGGACTCCTATATATAGAAAGGAGGTTTTGTAATTCAGAACATCCAAGAATTTTTCATTCATGTAATGTATTGGAGGTTTCCCCCTCTAAGTGGCTTATTTATAAGGAATTGATATCTCTTTTCTTCTCTTTTTGGAGCTGGTTTCACAACATTTGGTATCAGAGCTTTGGATTCTAGGGTTTTCACTGCTCCAAACTAGTGATCATGGAATTTTCTCTATAATTTTTTTTATACGAAGTTTCAGAAGCTGAAATTTTTAGAGTGTGAAGCTGAATTCTTGAGGAACATGCTCAAAAAATTTCATAGCTTGGTTACAAACATGTTCGGAGATATGACCCGTGGAAGTTAGGGATTTTTGCAGGCTCCTGAATTTAACCTAAACAGGTCATCACGGAATTTTCGCTATAAATTTTTTTCTATGAATATTTAGAAGCTAAAAAATTTGGAGAGTGAATACGAAATCCTTAGGAACATTCTTGCAAAATTTCAGAGCTTAGTTCGCAATATTGTTAGAGATATGATCTGTGGAAGTTAGGTCTTTTTTAGGCTCCCGAATTTCATCTCAAACAGGTTATCATGGGAAAAGCTTCATAACTCTCTCTCTGAGCATCAGATTGGAATGATGTAAAAATTGGATGCAAGTACATGGACTGTAGTTTCCTGTCTATAAATTTTAGAGCCAAAGGAGGAAACATGAAGACGTGGCAAGTCATACAAGCTCACTCTACTGTACTAGTACATAATTGGGTCATTGTGGAAGATTGGACATCTTTGCCTTGAACAATCCAAATCATGTTAGACCTGTGACATTTGAAAGAAGCTTTAGAGGGCTACTACAAGACTTAATTTTAGATATTGAGGATCCACAATTATATAGATAATTCAATTTCAATATAGAGCTCCTCAAAAGTAAGTAAAAGGTGTGTTTTTGTTTCCCGAATTGCATAGTTCTTGTTTGAATAATCAAGTTGAATTGATTCCAAGGGCATATTGTAGAATAGATATCTGCATTGGATTCTAAAATGGCCCCTAAAAATAATTCAACACCCATTAAGCCTTTAGAAGGCTCTACTATGACTCATGAAGACGAATAATGACAACATGACATATCAAAATTACAAGAGCAAGTGCAACAAATTACACTCTCGCAAAGAGAAACAAAAAATGACATCGAAGTTTTGAAGAAAGGTGTGGAAACTAAGATGGATGGTTTAAAGAAAGGCATGGAATATAATATGGATGGTTTGAAGAATGGCATGGAAGCTATCATGGAATCTAAGATGGATGACATGGAAGCTAAGATCGATGAGAAAATGGAAAACATGAATAATGATCTAAAATTAGACATGGAAGGGTTGACAAAGTTGATACAAGAAATGTTTCCTAATGGTGAAAAGATAGTAGAGGAAACTCATGATAAGAACAAAATAAATGCTAATCGTGATTTCATAAAATCTAATGTTGGTGGGAAGAACCACCATATTCCAAAAATGGACATGACAAAGTTTGATGGAAAGGATCCTGTACCATGGATACTACAGTTGGAGCAATATTTTTATCTCCATAATGTGAAAAACACACAAAAGGTACGCATTGCAACTTTACATTTAGAACAAAATACATTTGTATGGTATCGATGGATTTGCTCCCGTAAAAAAATTGTCACTTGGTCAATTTTTATGGAGGAAATGATAGCACATTATGAGGATAGAAAGAGCAACACCTTCTTTAGCCAATTGATAAATCTCAAACAAAAGTGTTTAGTGGGGGAGCACATTGAGGACTTCCAAAAATTGAATATAAGGGTAACTGATATTCTAGAGGAACACAGGATTGACCTTTTAATAGGTACTTTAAAGGATATCATCCAACATGAATTTCGCGTTTTGGAACCTAATTCATTGGAGAAGGCATTCAGGTTGGCAAGAAAAATTGAATGTAAAATTATGGTGACAAGGAAGCCAACCACTCACTTCTATAAAGAGGGAAGTGTTGCTACTGCTAGATTTCCACAACCTACAAGGTTGAAACCACAACAATTGGAAGAAAAAAAAGAAAAAGGGATTTGCTACAGTTGTGATAGCAAATACACTAAAGGTCATAACTGTGCTGAGAAGAAATTATTTTACACAGATTTTGAAGAGGAAGAAGAAAATGAACAAGAAGAGGATATACACCAAGAACCAACCCAAGAAGAGGAAGAAATGGGTCCGACCATATCGTGTAATGCCTTGGCAGGAATTAGAAGTCCTCAAACTCTGAAGATAGAAGGACATATCAAGAATAAAAAGGTAATAGTGTTGATTGATTCAGGTAGTACCCATAATTTTATTCATTGTAAGGTAGCCAAGGAATTGAATTGTTTCCTATACCTAGCACTAGAATGTCAAGTGATGGTTGCAAATGGAGGAACTATAAATTTTTCTGGAAAATGCCATAATATCAAGCTAACCATGGGGGAATATGTATTGAATAGTACAATGCTTTCCATTCCTATGGGAGGTGCTCATGTTGTACTAGGAGTAAAATGGTTACAATCTTTGGGGATAGCAGCTTTTAATTTTCAAGAACTTTTCTTGAGATTTTTTTCTAAAGGAAAGGAAGTCAAATTACGGGGTATTGCAGGGAAGCCAAGAAAAATAATAAGCTCTAATTTCATGACAAAGATTCTAAATAAATAACAACGAGGCGTAATTGCACGATTATGCTCACTAGAAGTTCCAACATCAAAATAATCTATTTCTGCAGATCTCCAAAAAGTCTTGGACAATCATTCCAAGGTTTTTGAAGCTCCCAAAGGACTCCCACCTATTCATGATCATGATCATGCTATTCATTTGATTCGAGGAAGTGTTCTTCCAAACATCAAGCCTTATAGATATCCTTATGTTCAAAAGAGCGAATTGAACATATGATTGCAGAAATGTTAGAGGCTGGTATAATTCAACCTAGTCAAAGTCCTTTTTCTACTCCTGTAGTATTGGTACACAAGAAGGATGGATCATGGTGCATGTGTTCGAATTATAGGGAGCTCAATAATCTCACCATTAAAGATAAATTTCCCATTTCTATGATTGATGAATTATTGGATGAATTACATGGATAAATTTATTTTACCAAGTTGGATCTTCATTTAGGATATCATCAAATTAGAATGAAGACTGAAGATATTCCGAAAACAACATTTAGAACTCATGAGCGTCATTATGAATTTTTGGTCATGCCTTTTGGCCTTACCAATGCACCCTCTACATTTCAAGGGTTGATGAATTCCATTTTCAAACCCTTCCTTAGAAAATTTGTGCTAGTATTTTTTGATGATATACAAATCTACAGCAGGTCTTGGAAGGATCAAGTTCAACATGTTGGCAGGGTGCTCAAACTATTGCAAGAGAAACAATTATATGCAAAAACATCCAAATGTTTCTTTGGAGTACAAGAGGTGGAATATCTGGGCCATATTGTATCTCACGAGAGTGTTAAGGTAGACCCTAACAAAATTAAAGCCATTAAAGAATGGAAAGTCCCCACAACCATAAAGTAGTTGCAAGTATTTTTTGGGTTAACAGGGTATTATCACAAGTTTGTTAAGAATTATGGGAGAATATCAGCATCTCTAAAAACATTATTGAAGAAATATGCATTTTCATGGATTCCTGAAGCAACTAAGGCCTTTTAACATCTTAAAGAGTCAATGTGCCTGGCACTGGTCTTAGCTACAACCTTTATTGTGGAATGTAATGCCTCGGGAAATGGAATTGGTGTTGTTTTAATGCAAGAAGGAAGACCCATTTCTTTTTAAAGTCATCCAATCAAAGGAAAGTATTTACAGAAAGCTATTTATGAGAAGGAAATGTTAGCAATACTCCATGCACTAAAGAAATGGTGAAATTACCTAATGGGAAGACATTTCAAGGTAAAATATGATGATGATAGTCTTAAACACTTTTCGGAACAAAAAATATCTTCAGAAGAGCAGCAAAAATGGGTCACAAAGATGTTGGGCTATGACTTTGAAATAATCTACAAAAAATGGAAGCTAAATGTTGTTGTAGATGCACTCTCAAGAAATAATGAAGAGGTGGAAGCATTGCTTTATGCCATTTCTATTATCCAACCAGATTGGATAACCGAAGCAAGGGATGAATGGAAGAAGGACGAACAAGTGTGGACACTCATTCAAAAGTTGCAGCAAGATCCTAGTACATCTGATACATTTAGTTGGAAAAATGATTCCTTATATTACAAAGATCACTTATATCTTTGTAATAATTCCCAACAAAAAAAAAATATTCTTTTGGAATTGCACACTTCTCCTTTAGGAGGACACTCAGGATTTTTAAAAACTTACCACAGGGTGAAGAAAGATTTTTTTTGGGATGGCCTTAAATCTAATATTTAAAATTTTGTAGTGAAATGCTTGATTTTCCAGTAGAATAAAGTTGAGACAATTAAGACCTCGGGTCTTCTACAACCTTTATCCATTCCAAGTCAATGTTGGGAGGAGATTTCAATGGATTTTATCACGGGTTTACCTAAGTCTAAAGGAAAGAGTGTCATCATGGTGGTAGTTGATAGAATTACCAAGTATTCACACTTTTTTGCATTATCTCATCCACTTAAATCATGTACAGTTGCTACTACATTTATGGACACAATTCAAAAGCTATATGGAAACCCAAGGGTTATTGTGAGCAACATAGATCCCATTTTTACTTGAAATTTTTGACATAGTTATTTTCTTATTTGGGTACTCAATTAGATCATAGCTCATCTTATCATCCTCAATCTGATGGTCAAACTGAGATAGTAAATAAATGTTTGGAAGGATATCTTTTTTTTTTTGTATCTGATAAACAAACGTAATGGGTCAAGTGGTTACCTCTCGTGGAATGGCGGTATAACACTTCCTTCCATACTGCAGCAAAAATGACCCCATTTATGGCACTTTATGGATATCATCCACCATCCATTACATCATCTTTAAGAGAAAATTTGAAGGTTCAAGTAGTGGAAGATGACATGAAGCATCAACAAGAAGTTCTCTATCTCTTAAACGATAACCTAAATTTGGCACAAAATCAAATGAAATAACAGGCAGATCAACATCGTAGCAAGAGAAGTTTTGATGTACGAAACTGGGTATTTTTTACGGCTACAACCATATAAACAAATGTCCCTAAAGCAACCTAAAAAGGATAATGAATTATCGCCAAAGTACTATGGTCCTTACAAGGTGTTGCAAAAGATTGGTACTATGGCATACAAATTGGAGCTTCTTGCTTCTTCACAAGTGCATCCAATTTTCCATGTTTCATGCTTAAAGAAGGTTATAGGTGAAAATATTCTAGTTCAAGCAATATTAATAGAACTTGATGAAGAAGGAAAAATCATATTGGAACTTGAAGCGGTCACAAAAACAAGAACTTGACAACTACGAAATTGATCAATTTCAGAGTATCTTATCAAGTGGAAGAACTTACCCACTGAAGATTCTACATGGGAGGATGAAAATTTTATATAGAAGCACCTAGAGCTACTCAAGCATTGACGACAACACCTTTTTGAAGGAGAGGGGCATGTTAGGTCGCTATATTACAAGTATAGTCCCTTATTGTTGTTAGTGTAACCCCCTTATTGTTATTATTGCACCCCTGTAACCCCCATATTGTTATTATTGCTCCCTTGAATTATTATTGTTAGGTCGGCTAGGATTACATTGTGGCCCCATGGATGCCTATATATAGAAAGGAGGTTTTGTAATTTAGATCATCCAAGAATTGTTCATTCAATTAATGTATTGGAGATTTCCCCCTTGAAATGGCTTATTTCTAAGGCGTTGATATCACTTTTCTTCTCTTTTTAGAGCTGGTTTCACAACAATGTGTTACAAGATGCTTTGATTCTTTATTTCGAAAATGTTACTGATTCCTGGGTGGTAGATTCTGGGGCCTCATTCCATGCCACACCTGATAAGAAATATTTTCATGACTATGTTCAAGGATATTTTGTATAAGTCCATTTGGGTGATGATAAACCCTATAAAATTGTTGGAATGGGTAAGATTCTTGTAAAACAGCAGAATGGAAACTAATGGATATTAAATACGGTAAGGCATGTTCCAGATCTAAAGAAAAATTTGATTTCAATAGGGCAGTTAGACGGTGAAGGTTGTGTGACAACTTTCACAGATAAAACTTGGAAGGTCACTAAAGGAGCCCTGGTAATAGAAAAAGGAGAAAAGGTTGGTATAGTGTATTTATGCAATGATATTTCTATCTCTTTTAATGCTTTAACTTCCAAAGGACCAGATGCAACATTATGGAATCATAGGCTCAGACACATGAGTGAGAAGGGGATGAAGATCATTCACTCAAGAAATTTGTTGTCATGTTTGAAGAATGTTGATTTGGATTTCTGTGAGAAGTGCATTTATGGAAAACAGAAGAGAGTCATATTTCTCAGAGTTGGGAAAGAAAAGAAGAGAAAAAAATTAGAGCTTATGCATACAGATGTATGGGGACCTACTCAGGTATCATCTCTCGGTGGCTCTCGTTATTATGTTACTTTTATTGATGATGCATCTAGAAAAACTTGGATTTATTGTATTCAGAATAAATCTGATGTATTTGATACTTCCAAGAAATGGAAAGATTTGGTTGAGATTGAGACAAGAAATAAGTTGAAGTGTCTCATACCAGAAAATGGTGGTGAATATTGCAGCAAAGAGTTTGATAGGTATTGTTCAAAGCATGGAATTCGCAGAGAGAAGACAATTCCAAGAACACTACAATAAAATGGTGTGTTAGAAAGGATGAACAGAACAATCATGAAGCGCGCAAGGTGCATGATATTGCATGCAGGATTTCCTTTACAATTTTGGACAGATGCTATAGATACTATTGTTTATCTAATAAACAGAGGGCCTTCAAGTTCCTTGGATGGTGGTATTCCAGAGGAAGCATGGACAGGTAAAAAGGTAAACTACTCTTTTTTAAATCCTTTTGGTTGTGAGGCCTTTTTCCATATTAATAAAGAAAACATAACAAAGCTTGAGAAAAAATCAAAGAATGTGCCTTTATTGGATATGGTGTTAATGGTTTTGGTTATCACTTATATGATTATGAAAATCACAAAATCATTAGGAGCAAAGATTTAATA